>WURT03447399.1:10374-42733 GCA_009936505.3 Holothuria glaberrima
CTGAGCTGAGCTGGGCAGGGCTGGGCTGGGCTGGGCTGGACTGGACTTGGCTGACTGACTGACTGGGCTGTGATGGGCAGGGCTGGGCTGGGCTGACCTGATCAACCTGACAAATAAAGTCTCTCAATGGAATTGTCAGTGTCACATCACCCATATTGAGTCATGTTCTGATTCTTAGGATCCACAAATGTAGCAAATCTCATTCTATACCATGAATCTATCACCTGGACTTCTGTTCCACCTGATTAAGTTGCTGGTTAGGTTCACATTGTTTCATGTACTATCCATTAACACACTTAAGCTACTGTTGACATAACTTGAATTTAAAGTTTGGGTTTGACAAGCTCTGCTCACAACCCACTGCATCCTTTCATGTCGTGTATCACCCTCTAGACTACTTGAGCAAGTTTATTCCCAGATATCATGTTGCCTTGTTTCTCATGTCACATATCTTAATTTTTATCAGAGCAATTGTGTCATACATGACAAGTTCCAGCCTATTCTCGTCCCCTCTAATGTGCTATAAACTCATACCCCACAGTCACATGTCATGATTTATATGTCTCTTATCTTTTCACTTAAACAACTTGCCAATTTGACTTGTTGTTTACATAATGGTGTGAGCTGCGATCATGTAGGCAAATCAATAGTGACATTGCCTTCCATAGCTCTTTCTTTTTATTTCAAAATGAGTTAGAAATTATACTGCTGTCTTGTTTGCATTAGAAATGTCCTCCCAGTGCACCCTGTCAACTTTTACCGTAAATGTGAATTGAAGCATGAAGTAAACAGTTTGTCAAAAGATTGTGATTATTTTTAGTATGAAAAGCTCCTTCTGAACATTTATTGCAAAAAATCAAAATAGAGAGAAAAGTTGAGCTTCAAAAGTGTGATTCATTCAAGAGAAATGGTATGAAGGTGGGAAAATTCTTTTTATATTTTGATAGTTCTTAAGAATTCAGTTGATATTTGTTTGAGCTAAAACATCCTTTATGCATCTATGATAAATTTAAAATGCTAAATAAGTTTGGAAAGAAGGGTGTTTGTGATTGACATACAGATAAAAGGAAGTTTGACAATGTTAACAAAAGTTACTATTGTGTATTGATAATAATTTAGGAATGGTTAGCTCCTCTGTTCAAATCAGTCCTGTGAAAATATAAAGGTTGAGAATGGGAGATTCAAGTGAAAATATGAAGATTTATTAAGAAAAAGATAAAAATAAAAATAAAAAAATAATAATAAAAAAAAAGTGTATATTCTGGACAAGTTTGAAACTTTTTAACAATGGTGACAGAATTTAGCATCTCATTTTCAAATTTGATGAAAAAATTTTTGCAGTGACCAAGAGTCACGTTCCAGAAATTGGAATGTAGCACTTACTCCAAACCTATTTATGTTGTGGGAAGTATCTTTCTGAATCAGTCATCAGTTGCTTTCTTAGGACACGATACTATACATCCTTGAATACTTAATGACCATTCCTACGCATTCTTTATCAGTCATCTGTGTAGAGTGTGGAGTCAGAGAGCCGCACCGTTATATTACTCATCCAATATATCATCATGTTGTCACTCAATTGGATGGCAAAAAATGTACGGAGCTTGACCACAATGTTTAGGATACCTGGTGTTGCAGCTTTGTTCTGACAAAGATGTGATGGATATAAATGCTTTACTGAATTGTTTTGCAAAGTTGTGGTAAAGTTAACTGGAAAATGGCTTGGTCACTGGACTACATCAAAATAAGGTTATTGATGATATCATTTGGAGAGAATCAAACTTGAAAGCTCAATACAGGGTTTGTGTAAAGCCTTGAAAACTAAAAGTACTGGAATTTGAATGGGTCACTTTTCAGGTGCTTAAAGTGCTTTACATGTGTTGTTTCCTACAATTGTCATGGAATAAAGCTCAAAATTTAATTTTTGGAATGCATATCTAACAATGTTGTAGCACTCTGTCATTAATTTTCTGTTTCTTGTAAAGGGATATAACTTTCCAAATGCTGTCCAAATGTGATGCACTTGAAAAAAAATTAGTCTTCTGCAATATCTGTGATTTTGTTCTGTACAAATATCAAAGGATGCAACAATTATAATTATGGTGATTTGAAACGTATTTTGGGTAGTAAAACTAATGCAAAAGTTTATGGTTGATACTGAGTGGTTAAATACAGATAAAGAAGTTACCTGTTTGTGCCATGTGGATGTGTAAATAAAATATTCCGTTAATAACTTTGCCACTTTCAAGTTTTCAGTTACTAAAGTCAATCACAAGAAGGCATGATCATTTGAGATGGTAGCATGGTGGAAACAATTTCTTCAGTACTTTTTAGTTTGAATTGTCTTTCTTGTTACTGATATTGGCTACATGGTGACTATAGCTTTATCTCCTCAAAATATTATGCATTCAAGAGTTATGGATGTTGCATCATTTGAATTTTTTAAAGTTTTGGGTGAACAAATTACTTTTATGCAACAAATAACTGAATTTCTTCCTGTGAGAGCCTTACTTTTTGAAAAGAAAACTACTTGTACTGCTCTGTTTTGAATTGTCTATCAGTCTGTATGTATTAATATTGGTTTAATAAATATGAAAATTTTCTCTAAAACAAATTCAGTTTTTCCCCATAATGTGTAACTTAATTACCTACTCTCGTTGAGCAAGCCACTTTAAACTTTAAAACCTATTTCATGAATTTGCTCCCATTCTTGAAATCTGCTCTTTAAGTGTAGATGACCTTTGAGGAAGTACAGTACATCAGTACATCAGCCTGTGGACATATTTATCTTTTATTCGCTTCACTTCACACCACTCATCCTCTTGGCACTCAGCTGTTCTTAACAATGAAAATATTTTCCCCCAGCACAACTTGTTTGTTGCTTTCAGCTCTTCTCTACCCCAAGGCCTTTCTTTCCTTCTTAATGGTTTTCCCTCTCCTCCTCCCCCCAATATGTTGCCCTGGGGTGGCGAACCTTTTGTCTGCTCTCTGGAACCCATGTGTGTGCGTGGGTGCGTGTATGGGTGTTGCCATACAAAAGCAGTTTCCATCTTTTCATAGTAAATGGTCCATCCAGTCATTGCCTTCAGTGTCACTTGTCGATCAGTGACTTTAATTTTGTTCCTCTTAATACGTTGTTTATCGTTGCGTAGGACCGCCTGATTTTCGAAATTCTTCTCATACATCTGCACTTGGATGTATTTGACTTTCCCATCTTATCTTTTATTCACAGGCTGATAATAGTGTAACATGCATGGTGCCTGAATTTCTCCATGGACTAGCTGCTCAACTCACCCATAGTATTCCGCCTTACAAAGAATTATTACGAAATGAGCCACAGATTCAGATGTCTTTGACGTTACGAGAGTGTACTCAGAACCCCGGGGATGCCTTAATCCGTGGCATCCTAGACCCTCTGGTTACCCTTAAATCTCAGGGGAAACTTGCCATGGAAAATTGTATTATTCTTGTTGATGGACTCAATGAAGCTGAGTTCCACAAATCAGACTATGGCGATACGATAGCGTCTTTCTTGTCAAAGCATTTGAATCGCTTTCCTCTCTGGCTGAAAGTTATGGCCACAGTTCGTACGTCTTTCGCAGAGCTGACAAAGCTTCTCCCAGTGTACAGGATATCATTGGACAAGACCACTAATTCGGAGTTTATTCAGAAGGACGCTGAAACCTTCATTAGCTTTCGCCTTCAACAGAGCCAGGTTCTACGGACAAACGCATCTCTGAATGGAAAGCTGGATCAATCCTTCCTCACAAAATTTCGAAATCACTTGCAGTCTCAGAGTAAAGGATGCTTTCTCTATCTTAAGTTAACCCTTGACCTCATAGAGCAAGGTCATCTAGTATTGAAGAGTCCTAGCTTCAAAGTGCTACCCATCAACTTATCTGAAGTCTTCCTCCTTCAGTGCAACCTCAAGTTCCCTAGCAACCGATCTTTTGACCTTGTCTTGCCTATTCTGAATGTCTCGCTTGCCTCTCTCTCCCCGCTGACGGATAAACAGCTCCACGAGGCAGTGAATTCCAGCTTGGTGGAGGATGTGCTCAGCTGGGAAGAGTTTGAAAAGCGAGTAAAGGTAGTGACTAGTTTCTTGTTTCTGAGGCAGGACAATTGTAGGATGTTTTACCACCCATCATTCAGGGAATGGCTTATAAGGAGAGAGGATGGGGACAGTCCAAAGTTCCTATGTGATTACAGGTAAGGGTTATGTCTAAAATTGGGCACTGGATTTCTTTTTTTCTAGACTTTTGCCATTGCTTCATTCATGGTGCACTTATTTGAAGAAGTGCTTACTTCTTTCAGTAGAGAGAAAAGAAAATTCAAAGGTGACAAAAAAAAAATATGAAAGGAAATAAGAGTAGATGATAATAGGATGTGGAGCAGGTAAAATGGAAACAAAAAGCAGCAAAATAAAAGTTCAGAATTAGACAGAAAACTACTGCAAAATCATCACGAGGTAATCTTGAGCTGAAATGTAAAATATTGAAGCTTTTTCAATCAACTTAAAATGGTAGATTGTGCAATAACCTTGTGTTAAAATGTGATCACAGTCTTACTGTGATAGGGTGGCTTGGCTATGTAAGCTCTCTCCATACAATCTGCAAGGGGCTAGTAAGTGCTGCAAGGCCATATGAACATTTTAATTTCAAAAGGAAACAAAAGGAGGTAATATGAGTTGCACAAAAGAACATCACAAATTCTTACACAATGGAATATTTCAAATTAAGTGAATGAATCTCTAACATTTTATATTTCAGCCATAGAGTAAGCTATGAAAAATGGCAGTTGGGTGAATGAATTTATTTTTATTTATATTTTATATTTTATAATTTTTATATTTTCTAAAATATATATTCTTGTAATTACAGACCTAAGGTACACTTCAAAAGAGGAACAGTCGACTAACTTTACATAAAATGGCATTAATTTTAAGAGCTTACAATTTTTGTTTGAACAGGGCTGGCCATGCATCTATAGCATTTTGGATGAGCAGAGCTCAAGGATCCTTGAAAAAGGAAGCTGCCTTTGAGCTGGGCCATCATATTCTCAAGGCACACATCTACAAGACGGTGGGCAGACATGTGTCTGTGGGCCGGTTTACAGCCCGGGAGCTGCAGGCCATATGGATGCAATTAAGTACCGACGATGTGTCTGGATGTTTGGTAACTAAGAGAAATCTCTTCTCACCTAATATTAAGGTAAGGAATCAAGCTTTGGTACTTTTGTCATTCCAGGTGTCAATCTTAATTTTATGCATGTGTAGGCTAGGGACAAGTATTCCATTGATAACCCCAGAATTAAATGGATATTCCATATTTCAGAGTTCGTAATGTTGGCTGATACTGATTAAATGCAGATGTTCTAGAAATGAGTATATCGTATGCAAAGCTGTAGGATTTTGTTCACTTTGTATTCCAACAGTGTGTCACTTATTGTTTATGTCAAGTACAAACATGACAGTAGTCAAATGAAGAGCTCATTGTCATCTGTTTGTGAACTTAAAACTTAATGCTGTAGATTTGTAGCTAAGAGTTAAAAGTATCACGACAAAGTGTCATTTCATTCCACGAGGTAAAGTATTAGGACTTTATCAAATGTCAGAAAAAAGGATATCCTTTGTGTAAAGTATAGGCCAAGTAGTATCTGTGGCTTGCATCATCATTTGAGGTACCTTTTACTGACAATTGATTTATGATAATTACGAGGGATATCTGTCAGTACCAATATTGAACGTAGATAAACACCATAAGTAACACCTTGTGGGTTCTATCACTGGAAATAGAGGAACAGTAATAGCTTGGATACAAAATATTTTCATTCTTATCTCATTGTGGTTTTGCTCATCAGGTTAGCCGTCTCTTGCTGCTAGCAGGAGCAAATCCAAATCAGAAGACAGATGTGTTGAATTGCTCCCCCATTCTCTGCGTGGCTAGCCGAGAGGGGCATGCAGACATGGTGTCTCTGTTATTGGAGTTTGGTGCTGATGTCAACATCACCTGTGACAGAGGTCTCTCAGCCCTGTGTCATGCAGCCATTGGTGGAGACTTGGAACTTCTACGGATGCTACTAATAAAAAAAGCAAAGGTAGGTGGGATAGATTATGAGGAGGCTTAGGAAAATGGGGGCAGCAGACACAGGAAGTGTTTTTATTTTAGAGTGGAGTTGTTTAATATCTTAGAATGGTATGGTTTAAGGTCAGGAATGATGTCCAGAAATTGGAAAGGGAAAGACTTTGTTGAATGGTTTTCAAGCATTTCATGTTACTAGCTGGACATATTTTAAAAGGAGCAGACTTCCCAACCTGCCTGACTTATGTAAAGTACCAGTGTTTAACAGGATTAGTATGAGAGGGAAAGATACTGATAGCACATACTCATAAAAAAAAGAATTTTTATATGTATTTGAGGCAAAATATTGTAACAGTATCTGGTGGAAGAAAGGTTGGTAGCAATCTCGTCTTATTTTCAAGCTTGAGTTTATCTTCTACATCAAGAAAGGTTATGTGTTGCAGACTGCTTTGTCACATGTGGAGTAATAGTGGATGGAGAAAAAGGCTAAATGTGTATTAATGTGAATGTATATTATTGTTAGGCAAAATGTGTTCACAACTTATGAAAATATTGCAAAGAATTTTCACTGCAGGTAAGGCTTTATTTTCTCCCCATATCTACAACGTGGGAATGCTATAAATGAACAACATAGTTCTGCTTGTAAAATGTTGCTAAGGCAGTCTGCATTTTGTAAAGTTTGAAATAATACCTTTAAGGTTGTTTCACCAGCAAAACTTGTTAATAGTCTTTTGTTCACTGTTTTGATTTTCAGCTTACACATACAGACAAAGCAGGCAAATGTGCAGTCGTACATGCTGCAGAATTTGGTCATCTACCATTGGTCAGTTTTATGCTGCAATGTGATTGGTCAAAGGAGGACACCACAGTCCATACAAGACAGAAGGTTGCACAACAAGCTCTTACAGCTGCTGCAGGAGCTGGTCACAAAGATGTAAGATGTTCGTCAAAAGTATTTTGAAGAAATATTCAGTAGGGTGTAAATGTTCATGGTGACCTCATGAATAAACATTACATGACATGTCTGTATGAGTCAGTGCAATCAAGTTCTGATAAAACTGCATACCAAATGCATGTGGAAAAGTATTCAATTTTTGTAGCAGAATTTTCACAGAGCCTTGACAAGTGTCAGAAAGCCCTGGTATGCTTTTGTTCCATTTCCAGTCAATTAACAAAGGCGTTTTGCATAAGATGATGAATACTCAAGGCACTTGCTTGATTGCATTTATGTGAGCAGTACATGCTTGGTTTTGGTAATTTTAGATGAATTAGTGGAACTCCCTTGACATTTAGCAAATGTAATTAGGGCTTTTAGGGGAGTTACTTTTCATTATTAGCAATAAGAAATGTTGGGGAAATCCGTAAGTTCCTATGTATTACAACTTCATATTGTATGGAACATGTCGTTCTACAATTTAGGTTTAATGTGGAACCTGTGGACAATAGATCATTCTTTGATAAAAAGTAGTCTATGACCCATCTGGGAAAGGAATGACAAACTTCCTGATTACAAAGCCCCATTACATGCCACTTCCTTTATCCCCTCTGTCTGAACAACAACTACAAACTAAGAGAAATACTTTCTCCCTTGGGATGTTAAAGATTTCATGGTTACTTGATAAAATAGTAACACTGATAAAAAACTGAAAAGTTGTACTTTTTATGGACAGCAGATTATTGGCTTAAGTCGCTTCTATCCTAAGGGCAATGTAAGCGAAATCAGGTAGAAAGAAAAGTTAATTTTTTTTTTTTTTTCAGGATTTCAAAATCTTTACGGTCAGTCTGTCTCATTAGTAGCCATACTTTGTGCAGAATGTTATTTTTTCAAATGTTTAGAAAAAATATTGGCAAGATTAGACAACTGTGATTAAATATTCCAGTCTTTAAAAAAGAAATTTATTCATTACTACTGAAGTTATTTTACTAATTTCAGCTGCTTTTTATGTTCCCACAGGTTTGCACGTTTCTCTTAGATCTTCCCGATCCAAGCACACCAAGTCAATCTATGGTTGTGATTGATGGCAGTGATTCTCTTCAAGGAGATACAGGTATGCAACCAAATTGCTCTGAAAATGTCAGCACGAAATATTCCTCCAAACAGCAGTCTGAGCCTGAAGCTGCTTAACAATGTGCATTGATATTTCTCTACTTACTCTACTAATAAGTAGTATAAACCTACAGTGCTGCTCTCATGCATGGTTCATTGAAAGCTTGTGAAATGCAAAAAAGCACTAAAAAAAAAGACCAAAACTGAAGATGTTAGAATGCTTTAGCATAAAAGTGCCCTCAGGTTTATTTATACTTCAGTAGTGCGTGTGTGCTTGATGGAAGGTCACTTGCCCTATCATCACTTCAAACTGCAATGCTACCACTGTTTTGCGTAGCTTACAAGTGATCGACCCTGTTAGGAACCAGTCTGTAACTTTAAAGTGTTTTAGTTAAAGAAAGTGAATAAGTATCTGAATAGGTATCAGTTTGTCTGTTTCAGGAAGTTGTCAGATTCAGTAAGTTGTCCGATTCAAGAAGTTGTGAGCTTTGCTCTGTTTAGCTGTTGCACAGTGGTGCAGAGCAAGGAACCTCTGCCCCTCCACAGCCTTTGGGAAAGTGGCTTAAGACTGGGGATACACTCACGTCTGTTAGATGGGGATGTTAAATGGTGGGAGCAGGATTGGGAGCCATTAGTACATGCCTGCCTCTTTAACCTCTGAGCACTAGCCAAAAAGAGAAGGCGAATCCTGCCAGTGTTCATCCACGCTCACTCTGGTATATGGTCCTTGATGAGGCGATTGGCTTCCTCACCATCAAACATGATTCATTTGTTATCAGGTATTGAGTGGTGTTCATCACATCCATTTTGGGACAGAGTAGTATATGTACAGGGGATCATGCAATCTGTTTCAAGACTTAGCAGAGTGATGTTGAAATTCAAAATGTGTTAAATAAGATCCTGCAGAAGAATTCAAAATAATATGTTACTTTTTTTTCAAATATAATCTCAAAGAAGTCTTATTTTCTTTTACAGCATTGACATCAGCATGTATGTATGGTAGAACTGAAATTCTCAAGTTTTTGTTGAAGAGGGGTGCGTCCGTCAACATTGCTAGCCAATCTCAAATGACCCCATTGATTTGTGCCGTCCGAAAGGGTCACTGGGAGATTGTTGACATCCTTCTCTTTCATGGTGCTTCGCTGTCAGATGTAGATCGTCACGGAAGAACGCCGTTAATGCTGGCTGCGGGTGAAGGCCACTTGGCCGTCTTAGAGATTCTTCTTAGTAAAGGTGAGACTGACAGTCCTGTTAGCCATCACAAAACTGTGAATTAATAATACTTCAACATTTCAAAGTATAATTGGCATTCCATAAACCTTACACTAAACGGACAGTGTTTTAGTTGTGCTAGCATAGGTGAAAGATGGAAAGGGGGTGGGAAGTTGAAGCCCTGTTTTTAAAATGTTCAAAGTTATAGACACTTTGCCAGGCGAACTAAAAATCTTCAAATGGATCTTTTATAGATTTGGTGCAATCACCAAACACAAGGTTGTGTGGGTTCTAGAAATAGAGGTCACAGAACCCTAAAGCTGTGCAAAAACGTTTGGTTTTCTAAACATATAAATAGTCTTAGAAAGATTTGCTAACTGTTTTAACAGATGTCCTCAAGATAATATCACTGATTTGGAAGCGTGCCTTGTATTTCATGTAAATAGAGTGGTAATTCCCATATGAAGCTCAAATTAGATCTATTTACTTTCTTGTTAAGTTTGAGCTGAAAGGCAATAACAAACTTCGTGTGAATGCCTCGGTAGCCTTTCATACTTTCTTCAGTAGCTGTTTTTTAGATGACATATCTCTAAGGTTGTATCATTTAAATTTTTTCAGGTGGAGATGTGAAGGCGACAGACAAAGAGGGCCTTACTGCCCTCTGCTGGGCCTGTTTGAAGGGCCATCTTAACATCGTCAAGTCACTTTTGGAACGTGATTCAGATATTGATCACGAAGACAAGAATGGCCGCACACCGCTGGACCTGGCTGCATTCTTTGGTGATCCTCAAGTGGTGAGATATTCTCAGAGTGATAGAAAATTGTGTTGGTTGGCTGGTGAATTTGTTTATTATATTGTTATGTTTGTGAAATGTGTGTTGAAGTTTCTTTTAAGTGAAGTGTATTTATTAAGATTTATAGAACAGCAATTACAATAATTACATTCCATTCAGCTCATATGTTGTTCACAGATAATGTCAGCAGAGAATAAACAACTTTGAGAATTAAAGCCTTCAGTTGAGATTTAGAGAAATAGACAGATACTAGAAAAATAGCAAAAGGTTAATTAAGCTTGTAACCAAAGGAAAAATAAAAAGTGTGTAAAATAAAGATGGGACATTTTTATTTTGTTTTCAGGTCTAAGTTATAAGTCTTAGTCTAGTTTAGTGTGGTAAGGGGACATCAATTTTAATGCATCACTTGGATATTTCTTTGTAGGTTCAGCTTTTGATTGAGAAGGGTACAAATGTAGAACACTTGGACAAAAGTGGAATGCGGCCTTTGGATAGAGCTATAGGGTGCAGGAATACCTCTGTTGTGTCAGTACTACTCAAAAAGGGGGCTAAACTAGGTAAGTATGCTGACCTTGTGAAAACAGTTCATGTTTGTCAAATTAAAAAGGCTTGTATGAAAATGCTCCTGAAATGAACTGAATGGGTATATGAGGAATGTTTCAGGTTGGGGAGGTGGGGTGGTTGGGAAACGGGAGGTGGAGATGTGAGGATGTGGATAGAGTGACAGTGAGTGCAATTAGCCAGCGAGTTTATGTGTAAAATTTTCTTAAGAAAATCTGTCTTTGAAGCGATTTAGTGTGAAGGTAATGGATGCTCTATGCAGTTTATGCTGGAAGTATATTGTACAAAGAAAGGTGACTGCAAAGGAAAATTAAAATTGACTTATTGTATCTTTCAGAAAAATGAAAAATGACATGAATTATGTGTAAAATTTCCCAAAAATGAGAGGGAGGCGTATTCTTATTGCCCTCTCTTAGTATGATGTTTGGCAAGGCACTAGAGGCTGTCCATTTCGCTTTGATAGCATGCTACCTAGTTCTGTGTGATTCCATGTTTAAGTTCAGAGATGGGTTAATGTGTACTTGGCTGAATTTCAAAAGCCAGAGTGAGAAAAGCTGTCAAAATAATTGGTTTTTGTCTTATTTGGTGTTTTAGGTCCCGCAGCCTGGGCTATGGCAACGTCCAAACCAGATATCCTTCTGTTGTTACTTAAAAAGCTAATGGATGATGGGAATGCTTTGTACAAGGTGAGTCTGCTGATTGGTTGATTTGGAAACATTTAGCAATCTGAACCAATGGATTAGTGAAAAAAAAACAAAAATAATCACAATTGCATTGATATGAGTGCTGATTGTATTAATTGTTCAAAAACAAGTTGCCAGCCATTACAACAGGAAGAAGAATGGCTATGAAAATATGAAAGGAAAACTTGTCCTTCCATAGGGGAGATGTTTTGTGAGCAAGATTGTAGTCATAAATTGATACTTTCCCATGTATTTGGTATTTGAAGCTTTCTCTTTGCTTGATGTTGTCATAAATGTTTTATCTTTTGTGTTATTTACAGAAAGAGAAGTGGAGGGAAGCTTGCCACAAGTATCAGTGTGCCCTCAAGAAGTTCCCAACAGATGGTTTAGGCGAAGACATTCGTACATACAAGGAACTGAAAGTCAACCTGTATTTGAATATCTCAAGGTGTAAAAGGAAATTAGAGGTTAGTCCCTCCTTTTAACAAAACCAATTGAACAAAAAAATATACATTTGCTAAAATAAGATCTACAGTGTTTGTAATCTTGAAAAGCAGAAAAGTATTTTTTGTATGGGCTCAAGTGATGTAGTAAAAGGTTTATTTTGATCAATCAAACATAATATCATACTAGAGTGAGATGTGAGCACTATGGTAATAAAGGACAATGTGTTTAGGTTGGTAAATGTCATTTGAAAGTAGAAATTTCTTTCTTTGCATTCAAAGGTTCTACCATTTATGGGCTTTAAGTGCAGTGTATTAAAAAAATTGTTATGTGTAGCGTAAATGCAGTCAAAGTTTCAATTTTGTTTTAAAGTGCTTGAATAGACCCAGTTAACTTAAAGTGGTCCAATTTTTTTTTACAGGATATACCTGGTGCTATTGAATTTTCAAGTAAAGCCCTAGAGATAAAACCTCAGTGCTTTGAGGCGTTCTACTCCAGGGCCAGAGCAAAACGAGCAATAAGGTAGGTCGTCTTCCTATAAAGAGGGCAGTATACATTAGTTAAGATGCTGTGGACTTATATGAGTCTGCTAGGTGGAAGGGGTTAATATAGTGAAAATAATTAAAGGGGGGGAGTAAGAAGGTATGTAATGTTCCTGTTATAATGTCTTTTTCAAATTTGCTGGCCAATAATGCTGTATTTATTATTTGCTGGCCATCTCATTAGTAGAGGAGAATGATTGTGGTGTGTGTGTGTGGTAGGGGGGGTATGTTCTTGGCATAATCATGTTCCTGCCATATAGGTTACTCCAAAGTCAATGAGGTTTATCCTTTGAGCCTAACTCAGAAATAGCAGAAGGTACATCTTACTGGTGCTCTTCCACATTCAACAAAGTGTATGGAAGAAGTGTAGGACCTTATATGAGCTGAAGTGGCTTCTAACCCTGAATTTGCTAATCTAAAGTAAATTTTGTTCATGACTTAAAAACTCTGTACCCAAGATTTTAGGAGAGATAAGAAAGTGAAGTACAGTGTCCTACCCCATCCCATTTACCCCATTCTAAAATTCAGGATGTAGATTTATGTGTCTTTATCTCATAAATCTGTCAGTGTCAGTGTCCGGTAGTAACCCATTAGAAGTGTTGTGTAATACTTTTATTAATGTATTTGAAGTAATTGAAGGAAGTTGATAGTGCATACACTTTGATATTGGTTTACATTGAGCATTCAAAATATTGACCTACAGCCATGTGGTTGTTTTGAAAGTACTTGAACAATCATTCTACCGATATTATTCTTCCCCGTGTGTATTTACCTTCCTCTTTCATGTTTATCAGTAAACGTGTGATTGCAACAAGACAACAAAACGTCGAATGTTGGTACATATAACGGACACTGATAATCGATATTTCCTTACAGATAGCTTCTAGTCTACGGTATTTTCCTTATGGTGAGGTATTTTCAATGGAAACAGTCTAAAAAATGCACCCATGATTGATGAATAGGGCTGCCAAAGGTTACCCAGGGGGCTACAGGAATGGCTGAGACCTTCTAGTATGGATAAAATTAAATTTGGGAGATTGTCAGCATCTTGTGATTTTTGTCATAATTTTGTAATCTATAGAAAATTGTAAAAGTTATTAGGTTTTATTGAACAGATGTTTTATGGGTATGTAAAGTCTGACTCGATCAGAATCTTTCTTTCCCATCAGACAATTTGCTTCTGCACTGCAAGACTTGTTGGAAGCTGTAAAACTTGCTCCAAGTAACAGGGAAGTGAGACGACTGTTGGTACGGGTCAAGGAAGAATGTAAGGAAGAGGCTAAGAGACAGCGTGAGGCCCAGCAGGCCCACCCTGTCATGGAGAAGATGGGGAGCAAAGACAGCGAAAAAGAGCAGACCCCTGATTCAGGTCTTGCTGGTTCCCAACCGGGGAGTGGGGAAGCATCTCAGGGAGAAGTCTCAGAGTCAGAAAATCAGAGTGATGCGGCACTCCAAAAGAGTGAGGCTACTTCTGAGAGGAGCATATCAAGTGATCAGCCTTCTTCTAATACAGAAACATTGGAGGGTGCACCTGCAAAAGATTTTCAGCCTTATCAACCACAACCATTAACAGACAGTATGAAGGGTGATCCAGAGGGCACTGCAGCTGAGCCATCTGGAAGCCCAGACCAAACTAGTCTAGTCATTTCTAAAGAAATTGCTAATGGAAGTATACCCCAGCCGGTAGCTCGTAGGGCAAAAACTGTGAAAACATCATCTCGGCCTCCTTCCATAGAGGTTGCGAGTTCAGAACCTGTGATTTCAGGAGTGGTCAAATTTAAACCTGTCAACCAAAGTGGGGAGATCTCCCAACATGAGCCCTCCTCAAGTGAACCTATTATGAAGGATGTGAATCAGGATGGAGGGGTCAAAAGTTTTACCTCTAAACCCCCTCCCCTAGATCTAGAATTGGAAGCTAAGAGGCTTAGTTTGGAGGAGAGGAAGATGTTACTGATGACAGGAGCAGATGAACCAAACAGTGCAGAGAGCACAGAATCCGGGGATATCGCTTTGAGGCCAAAGAAAGGTTTTGTTATGAATGTTGCTAAGAGACTCTCTGGGGCTCATAGCCCTGACATGAATAATGGTAACAGCATCAGCCACCCTGAACCAAAGTCTCCGAGTGAGAGACGTCACCAGGCAGTGAGCCGTAGAGATGTTCCCCCACAAGCTGAAATAGCGCCCTCAATTGCATCTAAAGAGAGTCAGGAAGAATTCCCAGCATCCCATTCATCTAGTACATCTTGGGACAGTCAAGGAGAGAGAAGTTCCAGTCATCCTCCAGTCAACAGTACTTCAAGTCGTTCTGAAGGAGAGAATGGATTTCAGAGGGAAGGGGCTACTGATGGGGCAGGGGTGGGGGCTGAGGGGAGGTCTGTACCAATACCTTTCCCACAAGTGCAGACTGCAAGATCAGTTGAGAAAATTGAAACACAACTTGCAACTAGCCCTGGGTCAAGACTGAATAATCAAGACTCAAGAAGGCCCCCTCCAGACCCCAGAAGGGCCCAGTCTGAATTTCCTAGGCCCAGTGGAGCCCATACGATATTTATTGGACCGACTGCACTCTGATGTTTATGTAGGTATAAAGTAATGTATAGGTTTGATCAGTCCATATCACTTTAACAAAAAGTATGCTTCTTGGTATATACTGTGCAATAACACATTTAAACCAAAAAATGTTAACTTTTGCTTCTTTTATTCAAATTTTCCATATATAATGAAATAGTGTGGCAAAAATGTCTTTAGTATTCCATCTTAAAAGATTATTGAAGAGTTTCAGAGATGCTACAGATGAAAGTCAAAAACCCTCCCATGGAGGTTGTCATTTTATGTATCTGGAATGATACTGTGAGTTAACAGGTTAGGCGATAGATGTAAAACTCTGCATGAATGCTTTCTTGTTTAGTAGCACTGTGTGATCATGAAGGCAAGAATCAGAAAAAAGAGTTCATTGTTTGTGATCAAAATCACAAATAAGTTGTAAGGGTGAAGGAATATGGAGGGAGGGGGGGTTGTTTTTTTTTAAGGTAACTTTCAAAGATAGGGTTATAAAATGTAACTTTGTTATCTGCCATAACATAATGACATTTTGTTTCCACTTGTCAAAATTAGTTGTTAGCATTTGACAAAACTTTCTCTAAACCAGTTCAGTAATACAACACCTGTGTGGGACGTTTCATGATCTGTCTGCTATCTCCTTCAGCCAGATGATGCTCTGAAAGTTAGCATTAGGTGTTGGTTACGCATCACATATTCCTTGTTGAGTTCAAATGTATCGTATTCAAGTATCAGGTTTACTGCAAATCTCACCCCCTTCCCTCCATCTACTCCACCACACATACCCCATCACACCCCTCTCCACATCCTGTCCCACATATCACTATATGACATGTCCTCTGTGCATATGTGCCTCCAGGAGCTGTGTATACAAACACATTAAAATTTTAATCTGGAATACATTACTTAAGGACATTGCTTTGAAGGTTTGTCTTTCAGTGGACAAAAGGATATCCCCATGTAGTGATATATGGTTAGGGAGAAGCTGGCTCTAGGTTAATCTTTGCAAAAAATATTTCAGATGGACTAGCAAGCCAGTATTTGATATGGGTATGGGGTGGATAAGAGTGGTCCTCCTTAAAAGTTTAAGGTTGCTCAAAAAAATAAGTAACCTTTCCAGACCTTCCAAAATCATTTGAGAAGGGTGACTCATTATTTTTTCAAGGGGGAAAGTGTGTTACATTCTTTTTTTTTTGGTGGGAGGAGGGTTGGGCTGGGTTGCAGGTGGGGGAAGGGTTTCACACCTAGAGTTTAAAGATTGGAACCATCAGTCCTTAAAGATGTCATTGAAAGTTGCTAGGCTATCTGTGACTGCACTCATATTTATTAGCACTTGCCTTTAGGTAACTTTTCAACTTATATTGCTTAGAACTAGCTCAAAGATAGAAATGATACATTTCGTCCAAAGTGTATGCACATAAAAAGTTATTCAGTATCTTTATATAGTTGTTATAGTACTTAAGTAAAATGAGTACTATTTAAGTACTTGAAGCAAGTATAGTAATTTTGTAAGTACTAATTTCAACATAATACTTTGGTACAAAGTTAAGCACTTTGGTAAAATGGTTAGTATTCATTGCTACACTGCCCAAAGATATACCTCTATTGGCTTATCAGTTCTTTTGCATGAAAATTACTCTTTTTATGTGTTACAAATCCACACCCTTATTCTGTCATGGTATGTCAGTCATACTTTTCTTATATGAGCCAAGCTCACATGACTCAAAGTTTAAAATAGAATAATCGCAAAGTTTGATTGCAAAATGTCATACACAAATTGAGTGTTGTGACTCATATTACTGTAAAGCTGTTTCAGTGTTTGAGGATGTATCCAAAAGATTCTTAATTTTTGCCAAGGGAATCTCATTGAAAGAATTTATAGGGAACACATCACTTTCTTTAAAACACTTGTATTGCAATTTTAAGATTGGTATATTTTTATAATAGACTTGCTTTGTCTTTGTGTGTAAAATGTCAGTGGGGCAGTTGTTTTAATAATTATAAACCCATTTCAGTATTCCCATTAAAATGTGGCAGTTAATATTGCAAGAGAAAGTATTTTTTATGGATATTGATTACATTGGCATATCCAGTTGAGGGAGCTTCTAAGTAGAATGAGTAGCCTGAAAAGTTCACCTTTTCTTCTTTATAATTCAGGCCTTGAAGGACAGTTGTTTTACGATGCTAAGCGACCACAAATGTGGGAGAAGCCTATGACTTTTGAATTACAACTTCACTGGTGTCAACCAACTTAACAATAGATCAAATTTGGTTTCTTTTGAAAGGCCAGCTCAGATGGGAAAACCAAAAATTACTCATGGATGAAAAATCCACCTTACTTTGACCCTGCAGGGGATCGAACCCGAACCTCTCGGTTTCTAAGCTTCATCGCTTCAAATGCCACCACCTTTATCCACTCGGCTACAGCACCCTTAGCCTTTTAACCCTGTGAAAGATGTCTAGAAAATTGAATATTTTCAGAATGCTGATGTCAGTGATCTTCACCCAGAAAGATCATAAAATAGACATTTGTATTTTGGACCAAGAAGTCTTTCCCATCTTGACAATAAGACTCCACATATTCTTCTATGAAGACAGAAGACAGCATAGTTTAGGCTTCACTGCAGATGACATAAAATAAAGTTCCCATAAACTCCAAATGAAAAATTTCATTTAAAAATAATCTTTTCTCACAATTTTGTCAGTACTCTAACCCCCACCCCTACCTCCACTCCCTTCCCATCCATGTCATTTCTAAAGGATGCTATTATTAATGCTTTTCCCTATTTTATACAATTATACTCATTACCTCTGACAAACTTCTTTTTCTGGTTTCTAAACAAAATCCGACACATACCTTGCTCACAGCTTCTTTAAAGTGATACATTCTTCATTTTCTGTTCTTTCTCTTGTAGCAACTAGTTTGTATTCTTCTCCTTTTTCTTATATTTCTTTATATCTCTTTAATCAGCTGCATGATGGCATTTTTGTTTTTTATTTATTGGAATGAAATTGTATAACTAATTAAATTGTAAATTATAAATTGTATATGATTTAAAAGTAAGGTTGGTATTCAGTTGATATTTCTTGTAAAGAAATTTTGTTGCGTAAAAGTTTCATTAGCCAGACTGGTACGTTCTACCCATGGCTCGCCTAAAGTAAATTTAAACCAAAGGGCTTGTCCCTGGCTTTATAGTCTCAAATATTTAATGACATGGTATACTTTTTTAAGTTGATCCAAAAATAGTTCAGTATTCAGTTTATTTAAAAAAAAAATATATTAATTTTGGAAGTAAGTTGTAATCTGGTGGATAACAGTCATAATACTCATTATTTTAAACCCTATATGAATGATATGATTTATGAAATTTGAATTTTTGTTGGTTGGAAACTTTTTTGTGACTGAGATTTATTGGCACAAAATGGTTAAAAATTTGAGTTTTGAACAAGAAAGTAGTTTGTTCATAGCTTATTAGCACTGGAAAATAAGTCTGTGGTTCTACAGCACTACGGTGCAAATTTGGGATACTGTTTTCCATGTTTTTGCTTAACACAAAAATTATGGAGGAATGTTAGTCATCTTTTGAAATAACTTTAGGACCCAGGTTGCCAAGTGGTAGCCTAAGATGTGCATTGAAAATGGCACATGGAGAAAAAGAGGAGTGGGAATTTTACATTAATCAAATTTTTAATGTTCTGGCTACTATAGTAATTGTATTATAAAGGTAAAATCTGTTGTGAAAGTGGTCATTGATCCAAAAAACTGGAGAACCCGGGCCCCAGGACACGGTACCGTTAACATCGGGGGTTTGAAGATGTCGTGTACTAGTTTAATACTTTTTTCATTATAAGCTGTTCAAGATCAGGGTTGTTGCTGCAGTGGGCAGCACTGGGTGGCAGTAACCAGCACTCAATATTGCTGTCCAGCTCTCAGAGCTAATAGCTCTTTTCCACCCACCACTCCTTTTCAAACAAGAGCAAAATTTGCTCAAAATGTAGAGCACTCTGCTTTACATCAAATAGATATTTTGCCTTCAGTTTCCAGTGTGTCGAACATTGCAAATGCTATGTTAAATCCACTCACTGAGTTGGATTGTATTTACATGCAGTGATAATGGCGATTTCATTCAGCGATTGTACATGACATGGCAAAATTTTGTAGCTGTGATGATGACATTCACTTGTTGTAAACATCTTCACCCCTCCGTTGACGACTTCTCCCCCCCACCAACTAATTTCGCCGTAGCTACAACCCTGTTCAAGATAGTGGCATTTTTTGAAGTAGTGCTGAAAAGAAGCATCTCTATAAGTAGTGTTGAGTAATTTCACAATTGTATTAGTGATTAAACTGTCAATATTTTGATTTCTTTGAAAATTAGAGCCAAAATTACAGATCATTTTAAAGAGGAAATTGAGGAATTTCTTGACAAGTACTAACTCTGAAATTGTAAAGGGTGTCAAATTCTTATTTGGGAATTTCCCAACAAAAAGTTGAAATAATTTCATTCAAGTTGAGTTGTCTTGAGGGTATTGGGTAATGCCTTTCATACATTGTAGTCTCAACATTTCCTGGTTTCAATGTCTAAGAGCCAGGATAATTCAACTATGGAAAGTGTCAAAGGGGTCTTTGGAAAGCTACGTAGTAGGACGTGAGATTAAGAGTGTTTTGAAATTACAGGTGTATGCATTGCGTAAACTTACCACCATTTTGTTTAGACACTTGATGTCTTCAACGTAGATTAGTGCTGTTATGTGGTGTGTTTGCTGGTAATCTCACAGTAACAGTATTCACTTCTTTGAGCACCTTTTCTAAGAGGTCTGAAGTAAACCAAGTCACAAAATGTAATCAGCCTTTAAAAGTGCTGTTAACGTTATCTGATGAGCATCAGATTTTTAGCTGCATTATATCAGAAAAGCTTTTTTATGGGTAATAGGCATTAACTATGAAAGATTATATTGTAAGTTTATTAAAAGCATATGTGATTAGGAATTTCAAAGTGATTGTAGACTTGAAGAAACTCATGTCCTCAAGAAGATTTAATTGAGCTGAAAGTACTTAAATGTTTGCTGCCAAAGCAAAAAAAATACATGAATTTAGTGTTTAATTTAATGTCTCCTTTATTGACAATGTGCAGCCAATGAGATCCATAACTATCTTGTATTTATGAATATGCATTTATTTAGTGGAGCATATTATTGCTTATAGTGTTACATTGGGGAAAACACAGTCAGCAGTCGTAGGCCTTTGAATGTGGCATGCACGATTGGGGGAAAAAAGATTTTTAAGTGATGTTAAAGATCAGATTAAGTGATACTGCCTTCTTTTGGAAGAAAGGGCTTTATAAATAAAATTTTTATGAGTGTGAAGTCTATATATTTTGTGTACATTAGCCTGTCTAACGTTGTGAGTGGACCTGAGATCAGTTATGTCGTTTATGGAATAAACTGCCTGAAACTAAAATAAATTTTAATTGTTCAGCATATTGTGTTCATTTGCTGGTACTGTGTGGTGTATCCTCAGGTTGTGATCAAGGGTGGGGGACACAAATTTTGATATGTGATCAAGGGTGGGGGACATTACGGTGCCCTCAGTAATGTTATAGTCCCACCCAACACTTGGCCAGTTACTAGGATAATTACTGATAGGCATGAGCTTGAGACAAAGTCCCTTCCCATAAGTTAGTTGAGGGGTGGGAATACCTTTAACATTTTGTCGGCAATGAAAATATTTTGCTGTATTGTTGAGATTATTAGACAACTTTCCAATAAATGGTTGTAAAAAAAATTCTGGTTCGATGCACCCTTATACATGTACATTCAAGATGGTACTAAAACATTCATAGACTCACATGATATGCCATACTAAAGGCTGCAATCATTGTGGGTTGAGGAGGGTGTGGGGGCTATTTGCCCTTTCAGTTTTGGGGGACAGACTACTTTTTGTCCACTGTCCAATATTTGGTCAACCATCCTTTTATTTGTTGATATGTGTAAAGTATAAGACATGGTCTTCCAGTAATTTTGTTGAAAGGCAGAATACCTTTTGTCCCTCGCAATATGTTGTCAATGACTGTAATATTTAGCGTGATCATTTTTCAGAATTCTTTGGATTCCTCTTTTACCGCACGCATGTCTGGTATAAACAAAAGTTACCTACGTCACCCCTCATTCACTCGAAAATAGTCCACTAAATTCAAAGAAAATAGACCAGAACACAAATTTTGCATCAAGACTTCCGACTTGGCGAACGATAAGAGGAAACTCTGTAGCAGGGCGCACTGTATAATTTGGTCAAGATTTGTCAAGATGTATATTATTACGGGTATAAAGTGAGGTTTACAAATGTAGATAAAAGGTAAGTATCGCAGGATGTAAATTCCCAAACTAGGGAGTTTTGGGGATTCCTAGAGACACTAACAAATCTTAAAAATACAAGTACTCATACAGGGCCTTTAACGCACTAAACGAGTACGCCTTCATGCAATCTTACAAGTTACTCCCAAGTGACCGCAGTTTTTCCTTGGGGGAAAGTTGCCTATCACGCAATGTATTGTCTTCATTTCAGGATGTAGTTTTCTAGGCGCGCCTAACACACAGCTGTCGTTCGATGGATGTCTCAAGAAGAATCATTGTAAAAACGTTAAGATATTAAAACTGATCCCTGAGGTTGTCATTTTCCATCCTCTCTTCACCCTCACTCTAGCAAATTTTTGAAGTGTCATGGAAAAACACTTCTGCGACCTTGCAAGAAATTACATAGATATATTATTCCTAGTTGGCCCTCGTTATCTGGATAAAAACCCCCCTCGCATTTAAAATATGACGTGGGCTCACTCTGCTCGATTACTGTTGATTTTCCAACAACATCAACCAGATTTACGCGGACCGTCACGCAAACTGAATGACCTTCTCCGGTGAAGTTGTGCAGGGGAAGTCTACCCCTTCCTTTTCAATCCAATTAGCGTATCAAAATGAATACCTGAAATACCCTTGCATTGATGTATATACAACATTGCAGGATGTAAACATTAGAGAAAACAATTTCGAGGTAAAAAAACTAAAATATTTTTATTACTGTCATTGTTAATTTGGTTTCAGTTTGAACTTAGTTTTGACTGACGACTAGCTTTGTCCGGGGTTGGGGGTTGAGCCCTATGAGCCTTATTTTTGGGTGCACCACTGTTGTGACCGGTGTCGCTTTGCTTAGCTAGGGAAAATGAAGAGGGTCCTGGATATCAAGCAAAACTTCACAGTTAAGTGATTTCGAGATTTGGATTTCATTGATGCAATAAAACAAAAGGCTATTGAAGTGATTCTGCTCCTTGCCTTAATTTTATGGCAATATGTAAAATTTAAAATAAACAACGTGCTTGATAATTACTCTCGAAATATATACTACAAGAGGAACGAATATGTGAGTTAAAAAATGAACATACAACAAGTGCGCATTAATAACTATTGGAAGTCAAGACGAACTTTAAATTGTTGAAAATGCTCAAGCCTTCGTTCTTGTTCGCTGAAGGCTGTCTGACGGATTCTCGTGAAGTTTTGTGTCTCTTCAAGGTCGCAACTTCATGTGGGATTGTTGCATTCAGTGGCCGATCCAAAGGGACGCAACAGCCCCCCTAATGTTGCCCCCCCCCGATTGGCCGTCATGCATGCAAAAAAGTTAAGGCCAAATTAGAAAATGGTTCAAAATGCGTCATATATAGCACCATTTTACATCTCAGCCGTCTTCCAAAAACAAAAATTTTCCAAAGGGGTCCCCTTCCCTTGGACCCTTCCCCCCGGGACAGCGATCAGTCAAACCTAGCCCCTCTTTTGAAAATACCTGTATACGCCCCTGTTTTTGGAGATAGGTAACCGAGGCGGATTGTTAAGATTAAGGCCGGTTCTTCGGCTCGTATTTATTCGACAAGTCGTACATTGTATTTTTATCTTTGTAAAGAGGGCGCTAGATCCTTTTAACACATTGATGTACAAGTAATAGAAGTGGCAGGGAGAAGTTCCAGGCTTTTTTCTTGCCCGCTTGGCGGACATGTATTACTCCTGCACCTATATTGGCTGCACTCGAAATACGTCAAAAAAGGAGTAGTCTACATGTTCGACACCTGCTATGAAGGTAAGGCTTTTTCATGCGATCATGGAGTTACTCAAAGCACTTCATAGGATGAGACAGAAACTTGAAGATATTTAAGTTTAAAAAGTAAAGGAAATTAAGAGACCCCATAGTTGGATGGATGGATGTAAAGAAAAAAGTTAATTTTTTTTAATCCAATTTCGAAAGATAAAACGAAGCAGAGCGTCACTAAGCAGTTACTAGGAAATAAATAAAAATCACATTTTTCTTTGACGTAGGGAGAAAAATCTTCAGATCTAGCAGTCACTTATCCCACGATACACTGCTCTTCTTTCCCATTTTCACATCTGTCTCAAATACCCGCATATCAAAATTTTTAAAGGTTTCTGACTTGCCTTTTTAGTGGAATTGTAAACATTTTAACATCATAATCTCAAACTTAAGGAATGTTAGATGCAACTTACACAAGGTCTTGCAAGTGCTGTATTTCTGTCAAGCTGAGGGGAATTTTGGCCACAATTTTCTTGGTACCCCACCCGCCAGCATGATATTTCCCAGGACGAATGAGAGAAATTCCATTTTTTTACCTTAACCCAAACCTTAATCCCCTTAACCCAAACCTTAATCCTAACCTGAGCATTATTTTTTTTTATTTTTTTCTCTCTCTCTCTCTTTATTCTTCTCAATCAGCAACAAAAGCAAATTAGACAAGATGTACAACGAAATTCATTTGAAAACAATCATTTAAAAACATTATTAATAGTGAAAGTCGTATATTGAAATAAGAACGAAAAGGGTACTAGACAATACTAAAGTCAAGCTGTAAACCAAGGAGCCATGTCCTCCAACGATTTAAAAAAATCTTCACGTTTAAGCCTGACACAATCATTATAGTACAAAACTGAAAATAGGCTCTTAGCATAACTCTTAAAATTAAGGAAATTCAAGGCATCGTTTTGTAGTTTACAACTGTAAATATAAAATTTTAACCAGATCAATAGAATTTTTATAGCCTCATTGTCACGTTGATGATGGGTTATACCAAACATTAAAGCTATAGGATTAATAAACAAAGTATCATTAGTGATTTTATAAACAAAATTCCTTAATTGTTCCCACATTGGCTGTACTTTTTCACAAGCAAAGCAAACATTATCTGACTCATCGTTTCTTTTTCTCTGAACAGAAAGTACACAAATCCTGATTCAAAATGTTTTTTTAAGTAGCAATTTGTGGACGACATTCTTGTATATTTATCCTGTACTGAAACCAAGAAAACTTAATTGAGACTGAAAGGTAATTTATTTATAAAATTCCACTTCAAATTATTACAACCAAGCTCGTCATACCATTTATCTTGAGACTTAATATCAATATTGGAGGCATAGGCGATCGTTATACAAAAGTCAGAATCACCCTTAACTGATTTAAGTAGAATAACATACAATTCGTAATTGGTAATAAACAACATTCATGGCCGTTTAAGAAGCGTTTTACCGCTCGCAGATTTTAATGGAAATTTCCGAAAATCGCCTTCATTCGTCCTGGGAAAAAGATCCGCCACTCGCCACATCAAGGTGGCACTCCACACTGACTGACTCAGCCCGCCTCCCTATAATAATGTCGCCGCAACCCCACCTAGAAAGAGATATCTACGCTGTAAAAATTTCTGTAGATTTGCAAAGCAAAAAGTAAAGGATTAGGCCTACATAAAAGATACAGAAAAGGTGCTCTCAATTTGTTTCATAAACTGACGGTACTTTTCCGTATCCTCTTTGTATTTTTTTTATTATTTGTTCTGTAATTCTGCAACATTTTACACACATTTTTAACAGTGTAGAAACAAATATGTGACTTGATAGGGTATTTCAGATGGCTTGCTATAAATTCATTTCCTTAGCTGACATCCCTGAAAACACCATGCCAGGTTCAATAATGAGCAGTCTATTCCTTAGTCTATCGATAGAGAAAGGTTGCTTGCCTTATTATATGGGAAGCCAGAGAAGCATTGTTTTTCTTTTCTCCAGGGTCCGATCGTAGAATAGATGAATTATGAATTATACAGATCGTTTTGGAATGACAGAGGTAACACCGTGATTTATTTCTTAATTATTCGTTTGACATTCTTTTGTCTACAAAGAACATGTTAGAGTTATTTTTAAACTAATTCCGAAGCATTCGGAGCAAACAGAATGTCGGTAGGGGGCAAAACGCTCCTGTAAATTCTGTAGGCTTTGAACAGAAACGGACTGGCGGATAAGAGTGTGTGGGAAGGGGGAGGGGGGCTTTGACAGGGGATTTCCCCTTAAATCCTTCTTCTTGGAGGAACCCGTGAATGTGGCTAAGGCCATACAAAACAGTTCGTGTCTTTGTTGAATGACCAACAGTCAATAGTTTTCAATGAAACCTAAGTAAAGTTTATAAAATATTTCGAAGATACATTGCCATCTTAAAGGGAAAATGCATTCACCGCAATTTGAATTTGTGTACCCCCAGCCCTGTATCCGGATTCATGAATGGCTCTCTTTAAGTTAACCCCCACCAACTGTGCTACCCATTTTTTAAATGACAATTTTGTAAATATAATAAGGTTAAATTATATTTTAAAAAGGAAGAAAAACAGTAAACTTGAGCAGGAGCGGATCCAGGGTTGTCCAGGGGGTCCGGACCCCTTGCCCTTGGCCACCAAAAACATTTTCAACCATTTTTTCCATTAGGAGAAACTGGGTCAAAAGTGCCTAAAAATCTTCATTTTAAGACCAAAAAGTGTCCAAATTGAGGAGGTGTTCATTCAACCCTACACCCCACCAGTTTAAATTATAGCTCAAAACATGCTCCAGCGAATTATCTCCACGAGACCAAGTAGTTTCAAAAGCTGCAGAGGTGTATAGCCAGTGTTTGGACTCGTCTCGAAATTACCCGAAATTCGGACAATTTTGGTGCTGTTCTGGAAATTTTCTGGAAAGAGAATAATTTCGGGAATATCGGGAAATCCAGGAACTGGAAGAAGTATCTCCACAACTGGCGTACACAGAGGGATCATTGTGTCATGTCTCCTCCCCCTCTCACTATGCCGATTTTTTTAGTTTCTAAAACTACGTTAATTTTTTATCACAAAGTTTACTTCAAAAGGTACCATATGTGGCACCAGATTGCATGTAAGGACACTTAATTTTTAAAACTTTTCAAAGGGGAGGGTGACACCCCCTCCCCTTAGATCCCTCTCCGGGCCGGCGATCACACAACGGTCTGCATAGCCCCCTTGAGAGAAATCCTTGGTACGCCATCGCGCACCAGATTGCATCCTAGGGTAGTTCATTATCCAACATAAGGACCCCCGCTTGAAAAAATCCTGGATCCGCCCCTGTTGAGAGGCTATATATGGAAAGTACCAAATTTCTGGAGATGTATGATAGAAATGTCCAGGTAAAAAAAAGAATTTCTGTCTGATTTCTGGAAAAAAAAATCCGTACAAATGTCCGATTTACGGTACTATTTCAGGCCCTGAAATACGACAAAACATTTGTCAATTATTGCACATTTCGCATCTGAGCCACACATAATTAAACAAAATTTTCTAAAGTGGAGTGGACAACCCCTCCCTTTACGCCCTGGGCCTTCTCCAGGACACAGCTCAATAGTCATCGCTTCACAAATTTCTGGATCCGCCACAGTACTAAATTATTCAGATGAAGAATAACTACTTGGTTTGGTTTTGATATTATTATTTTTTTTGGGGGGGGGGAGGGGGGGGGGTTATCATTAAAGATAGTTTTAAATGAAATAAGAGGAAATTTTAAGATTAGCTGATGTTTCCAAATAAATCTGGGGTGACTTGGTCTTTTCCCATTAAGTCAGCTGACAGACATTAAAAGCTCAAATTACCGTACGTGGAAGGTAGCGCAGGGAAATATATAGAGGCTATCCTGTTGTGCTTGTAAATTCCAAAAATGAGAGATATTTGCGAAAGTAATGTAAATGACAACTTTTGTAACTGGGTTGCTATGTTTCAATCAAATGTAATTCTGTAAAGAACAGCTTGCAATTTCTTCGCAATTATAAAAATTTCTGTCAAAACACAGTTATAAAATTTCTGTAGAATTTGATCTGTTTAGCCTGTGTAAAGTGTTTCTATAAAAGAAAATTGCAAAAGAATCTTCAAAGAATATGAAATATGTGTAAAATGTTTCAAGAATTTCACACTTCTATAGAATTCATAGAAGAAATATTTATGAAATTCTACAAAAATTCTTTTAAAATTTGTAAGGAAATCCCTTAGAAAGTCTGTGTCTGTCAATAGCAATTTTATATAAAAACTTGAGAAAATATAGAAGTCTATAGAAACTTTTTTGTTATGATTCAAATAGGCATAAGTTTGTGTACTTTAAATTTAATATTTACACAAGGAAATGAGGTACATTTAAATACTTTCATCTTCAAAAACACGGTAATCAAAAATACCGTGACATTAATTGTCACGGTGAGTGAATCAAGTTTTCTTATGGGACTCTTTCAAGACAGTGACTCAATGTGCCCGACTCATGACTGTGTAGCTGTCAAACAGATGGTGTAGAGCCAGGGTTATAAATCCCGGTCAATCCCTCCCAGTCTTTTGGAAAAGTGGCTAATTAAAGGTCAAAAGCAGTCGCCCCAAACTTATTTTGAAACAGTAGCTATATGTCACAAATTTCTTATTTCTCTTCCAAGTATCTTTCATGATATTTTAGGACACAGATATTGCATATTTCCAGGTAAACCAAGCAGTTGCTCTTCGTAAATTTTACAATTGAGTGAAAAAATACTGTCACGTGACTCTCAAGAGCCATTCAGGAAATAGGATATTCTACTATACAATTCTTTATTAGGGTGACTGCATTCTCCCTTTAAAGACTGAAAATATACTCACGGTGTCATCGAATTAGATGTTAATTAAATATCGGCTCAAAATATTCCTCTTTTTGACAAGAGGGACAAGCAAAAATGCTCTTCTAAATATTCGCAAGTTTGTTTCAAAGTCAGGGTAAGCTTCAGATAGGGATTACGTAATTATCAGGGCTAATGTGAATGGAAAATGGTCTTTAGAATCCGGGACCAAAGCAAATTTGTTTTAAAAAGTGTCACAGGATTTAATTGGTCGTAATTGATTACCTCCCCCCCCCCTGCAGAAGAACTACGGTAGCCCTCCGAGAGCCTCAGCATTGAAAGTGGGGTTTGCTTGGTGGTTGAGCGTACTGCCTTGCACTGACAATAGCGGTCCCCGGATCAAATCCCGGTGGAACTGGAAATTTTCTGGAGACTGAAATTAACCTGTTCAGCATAGCTGTTCGCAGTGATGATGAGGGGTTCAAATTGGCGAATTTTAATTGGGTATCTGATTGTCCGTTTCAGGAAGTTGTCCGACTCAGGAAGTTGTGAGCTTTGCTCCGTTCAGTTTTTGAGCAGTGGTGCAGAGCAAGGAAGCTCCACCCCTCCCAGCCTTTGGGAAAGTGACTAAAGACTGGGGATATACTCACGTCCGTCGGATGGAGACGTTAAATGGGGGTCCCGGGAGCAGGACTGGGAGCGATTAGTACAAGCCTACCTCGTTAACCTCTGAGCACTAGTCGAAACTGAGGAGGCGAATCTCGCCGATGTTCATCCACGCTCTCTAGCACTCTGGTATAGGGTCGTCAATAAGCCAATTGGCTTCCTAACCTTCGAACGTTGAACTCAAGTACACTACTTTCGATCCCCTGGGCACTGGTCGAAGAGCGAAGGCGAATCTCGCCCGTGCTCTTTCATGATCACCTTGGTAGGGGGTCATCGATGAGTAACTTGCTGACCCTAAATTGTTGAGTTCATGTCTTCTGGCCAATCTGCAGTACAGACTAGTAGCAAGAGCTAGCTAGGGGTGGGGCATGGCAAAAAAGTATTGTCTTCTTGGGGAGGGGTCAAAGGGGGGAGTTGTTTTCCTTTTAGAAACTCCCACTTATTATCTATAGATGTCAACGGTGCAATTTATGTTTTACATACATGGTACTCAATTTCCCTGACTTTTGTATATTAAAAACTATTCGTTTGAACTTTTAATTTAAGTTTTTTTTTTCCGGGGGGGGGGGGGGGCTGTAGCTGTATACCTGTTGCAGTGGCCCTCATACTATGATGCATGGTATAGAATTGTCCTCTTCCGAATTGATTTCCTATTGGACGTTCCTCAGTGGTCATCCTGGTATATCATTTGGATTTCGAAATAACTTTTTAAGTTGTTGAGGTTTTTAACTGACGATCACAAGTCAAACGATTATCCAATACTTTTCATTGAGCGAACCCCCACCACCAGACTTGTAGCCAGACAATAAGCTAGTTCAGTGGGTGAAATAACTGAATTACAGGGTGCTATATATTTGTAAGGGGGAGGGGAAGAGAAATTCTAGGGAGAAAATAAAGGCGATAGTATTTTTTTTAATCTTCTTTGGGGCAGGCAAAAATTTTCAAGGTGCTCAAGTTGCCCCCATCCCCAACCCCCTTGGCTACAGGCTTGACCACTTCCCCACCACTCCCAGGATGCACTCTGAAAAATGTTTCATTTACAACGAGAGATATCATTAATTATATTCTGAAAAAAGACACATGGGTCATTGACCACCTCCGTCCTGCCCATTTTTTGCAGTACTCCTGAAAATGACAGATAATGATCCTTACAAGTTTAGTGGGAAGATAAACAATAACAGGTGAAGCTCTTAATACTCCTTGAGTTCTCTCTCTCTCTACAATGAACTCAAAATCAATTTCAATTTACTGCCCCCAACAAATTCACTATTAACAACAACAAACCTAAAATCCTAAATGAATATTCATAATAATTTTATTTTGTATTTTAATTTACAGTATTTTTTTTTGGTTTTAAAGAATGGTAAGAATGCAATAGATATGTACGCCAAAATTTTTGAATTTTTGAAATTCGGGACAAAATTTTTATTTATTTTTTCTCCAATAATGGGAAACCCATGGTTACGTCATTCAATTACTCACTGTGTAGGGAGCCCCTGTATGTAGGCCTACGTACCTGCTGTACACACTCACAATGCATTTGTAGTAATCTCAACTGGAATCAGCTGTCTCGTCGTCATGATGTAGAATAGACAAGAAAATGCGTCGGTTGTGGCGCTGAGATTACTGATTTGGCTCCACGGAGCCAGATTTTTTACGTTTTTTAGGTTTAAGCAACATCGAACTTTATAATGATGTGTTTTGAGCACAGATGGAATTGAGAATGACAGGAAAATTAGAGATTTTAGAAGGAGGACAACAGTAGCTCTTCGCCGTTTAAACAACAATGGCAGCCACCAGGCCTGTTAACGTTATAAGTGGCACTGGAGAAAAGCAGCTCAACTCCAAAAGTGGTACAGGAGGAAAACCTAAAGGAAATAAGCACAGAACGAGAAACGAGACATACATGGAAAAGCTCGAAAATGCCGTTAGGTCGGTGCATTAACATTTCGTTTGTAGGATTAGGCCTAGCCTAGACCCATTCCACCCTCACACAAATGTCAAGCAGAACTTGGTGTCAGGCCTAACTTATTTGTTCATTGTTCATGCTTTGGTGATGAAGTATGCTGTTGGTAAAATTTAGTAGGCCTAAGATTACAGAGGAGGGCTGGTTCAGTATTTCATGCATTCAGTGTCATTCCCAACACGTTGCTTAACGTTAGTGTGCTAGACTATGGCTTTTTCAACTAGGCCTAACTAGAACAAACTACCAAAGCCTAGCCTAGCCTGTATGGGCCTAAGCTACATGATAAACCTTGAATATTGTAGGCAGTCTGACATCCGAGGCTGAGCTGTTGGTCATGCACAAGTAAGGGGTTAGGCTACCTCTATGTTCTGACATGTCTTTGTTCTGGTTCATGTAACCCTGCAACCCCCATCTTAACTCTTATGTTCCCAAACACTGACCTCATCATACAGTTGACTTGTTGGAATAAAGATATAGGCCTAGTTAGAGACATCAGAACAAAGAGATGTCAGAACAGACAGCAATCCCTTAAGTTAGGTTTCCCTTTGGAGAATATTTCTTTCATTGTGGCCCTCTGCTTCTCTTTTTGGGCTGTGAAGAGGTAACCTAATGGCATTGCAACACACCAGATGTAGGCCCTAACTCAATAAGTATGGTGACCCAATGCAACGAACTAGTGTTAATCTAGGGGCCTTACAGAGTAATAAGTCTAGCATGGATGGACTGGATTTTATTCATCCTAACATTTAAACACCCTCTAATCTTGCAAAATTGAAATGTTGCTAGGATTTTCTGCTAGTTGAAAGTAATTTTTATTAGATTTCCCATGGGTAAATAAAGCCTTGTTTCTGACAGTCAGTTCAAACTTTGCACAAACTCCAGAAGAAAAGTTCCCTTGTAGTCTGCAGTTCGTTCACTGTGATTGTAATGTTGAAGAATGGAAAATTGTTTGTTCAGTAAAGCTCTGGATGTTGAAACTAAGTGTCAGCTTCCATCTACAAGTGTCAGGATTATTTTTGAGCTCAAATGGCCGGTGAACTATACTGACTATCAAAATTGTTTTCTTTGGTTGCTTCTGCAGAAAAGGGGAAGTTTATCTATGTCAGTCTAGAACTGAGTCCTTAGTGAAGTTTCTCTGTTGGTGTTGCATTTTTGGAACATTTTAAGGGGTCTCCACTCTGCAGGTGTGTTTATGCAAAACAAATACCCAGTTCTATCAAAAACAACAAGTGAACAAATATTCCCCGGCTACTACCCAATTCAGTGCCCTTACTTGTCTTTATGGGCTAGGCCTTGAGTAGCCTGTGAACAAGACCCAGCATTATGTTCCGATACTATACACTCCATTTCTGGGCCCTTACCTGGCACACACAAAATGTCAGCTCATTTGCCGGGATGCGCGGGTCCTGTCATCCTCACGTCCTCAAAAAGGTACCTTTTTTCACCAAACTTTACACGGATGATCTAAAGCATCATATTTACCTAACACTCCAGTAACTTTGTAAAAGAATCCAGAAAAGTGTGAATTTTAGCTCAATAATTCTGCTCGTAATGTAAAGTCAGTGTGCAGTTGTTCCCTTAGGGCGCTTGACACATGATCTTGTTTTGGGTCAGAGGTCATAAAGAATGGCGAGAATTTGCCTACTTTAGGATAACTCGTTTGGTTTAGAGTACTGTGCGCTGTATGCCTTATTTCGCACAGAAAGAGCGGACACAGTTGGCTTCGCAGTGTCATTGTATCGACCTGTGTGCACAGCTAGTAAGCATTCGTTTTGGTATGGTTTGTGCAACAATGAACTGAAAACCAGTGCAGCAGTACACATGTGCAGGCTATTACACTTTTGTTACCCTTGTCAACGGTC
>WURT03447400.1:0-22451 GCA_009936505.3 Holothuria glaberrima
ATATATAGGTCGAAAGGTAAAGGTTTACCTTTCGACCTACACATTCTAACTTCGATCTACCAGCCTCGACCTACTATATATATATATATATATATATATATATATATTGTCCTGACTTTCGGCTATTTATCTCCTTGTTCCTAGCTGTAGAACAGTCTGAGTGGTATACAAAAATTCCAAATCCAAATGCAACCCACCCCTAGTGCCCTTCAACCTTCCCACTCCAATTAAGCAAACCTCTTGCAGCAATAAACACGGGACTACCCATCACTACTGTTATATAAAATGGTCATGATGACATTTTTAATCTTTGCAGTTCACATTTAAGGCTATGGGATAGTTAAACTATAGTCACGTGCTTCATTTTTGCTGAAAATTTCTTAATATTTCAGTTTTCGGGACTACGTACCGTTTTCCACACCGTGACATCACTCCAAGACCACATCAGTGGCCCTGAGACAGGCAACCTCATAATCTTCCCCACTTGACTCCGGAACATTCCATACTTCACACTTTAAAAATCGTACCCACTGCTGCCCTTGTACTGACCGCGATCAAGGCTTCAAGCCCTAGTAATCCGTCACAAGTTTTAGGATCTATCATCACAGAGGGAAGCCCGCGCCAGTTTTGTAATACCCTTGGCTGAGCCCACACCTTAAAACGATATACGTGCACCATTTATTTCAACATGTGCTCTGATTTTTCCCTTCATTTTACAGTAACACTATGATATATATACACGGGCGTGTTTGCCCAGGGAGTTGTTACTCCCTGGTTTGCCGTACTACATTCGCTGAAAGGGGATGATGAAAAGATAAGGGCGCAACAGTATTGTGTGCGCACATGGTAAACATTCCTTACTTAGTAAGTCAGTGGGCGTTTAACCGTATGTATCACCCAGAGACTGTGAAGTAACTGTTAAAGGTTTATACTGGGAGAGGGCAGTATACAGGAATAACAAATGCATATGCTCTATTTCCATTATCCGGAAACTTCAGGTTAGTAATTTTGTATTGGACAGGATTTGGGTTGAGAAACAGTCGGTCTTGAAACTGGGCTTTTTCAGGAAATTTTGGAAAATCCATTTTAACATCTTAAGAAGTTTTTCACAGTGTCGTTACAAAGGAAGTGTAAAACCAGGCTTTTTCATTGTTTTTGTAGCCTATAACTGCAAGCCACGAACTACAAATTATATGAATTTTTTGGAAGTTTTTTTTTTTTTTTTTTGAAAATGATTGGTGCTATTGGAAAAAAAATATTTGATACTAAACAACCACGTGAGCACATCCCAAAATTTACTGTCATTTTAAAAACCTGCATGTGATCTATTTTTAGTGGAAAATAATAATTTTAGGATTAAGGGCGACGAAAGTAGTACGTTTTTAGCCTTCACGTGCTCTCTTTGCAATTAATTGGCATTGCAATGTTGTAAAGGGGTCATTTTAAGTTAATGTGAGCAGCTTCGGTCATACACACCATATAAAAGAAACCTCTAAGTGCTCAAAAATTATTCATAAATAGATTTTTGGATGTTGCAAGATTCAGGTGGTAACTTATATTTACTAGGACACTCATTAAGCGACATCATTGTTCGAAACACGTCATACACGTGTCATTAGAAGTTCCAGTCATACGGTCCTGCGTAAGTACCTTAAAATACACTTGCCATCCTCTTCTAAATCTTCATGCAGGTTACATATCTACAAAGGCGCATGAAACCGAATGAGAGCTAATATGGCATCACTTAAAAAAAAGCGGCCTAAAGTACGTTTGTGGTCAACTTTACAAGAACCAACTTCTTACTTTATGAAACTTAAACAAACTTCTTCAATAACATATCAAAATTTATTGAATAAATTTTCAGAAACTGACTTGATATAACAAGGGAAACATACAATATTGTTGTTAAGGTGTTTTGGATAGGATGCTGAGACCAGTCGGAGACATCTTCCGGTTGCCATCCCGACCATGGTACACTCAGTTCGTCCCCAACTCTACCCCAACCTTGTTAAGTTACAAAGCTTAGTACACGGAAAATTTGCGGTTATAACATTTTTTGACTTAAGGCAATACTGTGTTATAATACCGGGGAAAAAGATAAATGAGCTCGACGTTTCATTAGGTTGATTGCATTGTTTGGTGCTCAAACAAAATAAGTGGCTGTGACTTTTTGCATTCAAGATGATGGAAACTATTTAGTTAACGCTAGGAAACGCTAAGATAGCCTTTATTTTTTTACGCTGAAACCGAAAATGTTAAACTTGCTTATGATCAGCTGTACAAATACTGAATGATCAGTTTTGCTATGGTCACTGAATTTTTCAGTTCCATATGGGCTACTCTGAGCTTAGGCCTAATATTAATGCGGCGGATATGAAGCTATTTTGTTGAACATGGTACTTTGTGTTAGGTAAAAATCTTGGAATTCATTTAAATGTTTTTGGTGATATTGTAAACTGACTACTTTAGAACATACAATGTATTATGCTTTTAGAATTTACTCCGTTCAAACCACATGCAGTCAGTAAGATTACCGTCAGATTACCGCCAGGATAACAAGTTGCCCAAATGATACATCATCCCAAATACAAACGTACAAGAAAGGGTATATAAAGACTCCAAATCCACTGCAATAGAAACCTACGATGTCTGACTTGTACATCTTTTTGCCATAATACCTCATTGGAAGTGAAATCGTGTACGGAGTTTCACCTTCCTAATTTGACTACAAGTGTTAACATATAACCCACTATCCAGTTTCATACTTTTGAGCAAAATCATGTTACAAACCCACTTCATGTAAAGGAACAAATAATGCACACTTTCAGAACGAAATCTACTGGCCCTATATTCGGTACAAATAGACATTTTGATATCATTACATTTCCACACAAACCCAAAAAGAAAAAGAAAAGCTGTTTCAAACAGAACATAGAATTCTGCAATGAATGAGGGCCATCAATTATGCATTCAGAGAATGACTCTTCTATCTCACGAGTCTGCAAGTACTTGGAAAATGGCCTAATGGTGTAAACAGGTAGATACACTAACAACATGGACTGGGTATGTTTGTAGCCAGGCAAGGTACTTAAGGAGGCAGCTTTGAGGGGGCTCAATATTTTTTAAGGATTGCGAGATATACTTGCATGAATTAAAGCAATTTTAATATTTTTATCTTCGAGGGGGAGGCAAAAGTTTTCCAGTGGAACTTCGCCCCCTGCACCCATTGCTGCGGACTTAAGGGAAGGTCGCAACAAGACAGATAGGAAAGGGTGAGTAAAACCCGGGTCACACCGCCACGACTACCCACGACACGATGGCGACCACGAACCGCGTCGGCTGTGGTCTTGGCGGTGTGAACACTTCCACGGTGTGAACACTTTCCGTCGGGTCGTATTCCGTCGGCAAGATAAAACATGTTCAATCGTAGTCGGACGAAGTGAGTAGTCGTAATGTGATTTGGCCATTCAGTGAGCAGCGTTCACTCACATGTATTTTCCGTCTTGCAACCAATAACCACAAGCTCTATGCACGTTTAAATACGGGGAATAGGCTTTGAAACGCGGTTTTCATGCTTGGAGTTACAAATTAAGTTGGGTAACCTTGGTAACCTCAGTTCTGTGCTGTGTCGTGCGCACATGTTTGTGTACACCAGGCCTCTTCACTCAGGGGCCGCGATCTGTTAAAATTATTAGAGGGGGGGGGGCATTTGCTTGATTTACCACTTTGCCTCTCCTGCCATGGTACTACAGGGGACCACTATATGTAATTTGTTGGAGTCCAGAGGCTTTGCCCCTAGAAGCCAAACGATTTGATGCATTCTAGAGGACACAGATCACATATTTTCTTCCCAGCTGCTATTAATAGGCTAATATCACAATTATTCGTATCGAAAATGTGCGTAACAAGATTTATTTTTTCTGTATACCTCTAAATATTGGGGATATTTGATGTATGTCACCCACTAAAAACACTGAGACGGACATGTCCCCCTGAACACCCACGTGATCTCGGTCCACGTCTATACTAAGCTTTCTCCAGCATTTTAGTAATTTTAGTAAAATAAATTAACATTGTGCCGAAAATACGTGTAAGTTTAAAGGCGCACAAGCCAGGGGGCTGGAAAAATTTTTCTAAGCCAGATTATTTGTAAAAGCGCTTTGAGACTTATGGTTAGTGTGGAGCGCTATATAAAACGAATTATCAAAATTAGTATTATTGTAAAAATACTGCAATTTCTAGGGTAGCACGGGTTTCCCTCTGGCATAAACGGCCCAGCCCCAGAAAAGTACCCCCATGCTTATGTGTGTACTGACAGATTATGTTTGACAGGAGTTGGTTGCAGTGATAACGCCTTTTGTGATGGATACTAGCTTTTCCAGCGTGTACGAGAATAGTACGTTGGAACTGGTGCCGGACTGCTTATGGCGCTCCTTCGGTAAAGAGTCGGAGCGGTGTGGCATAGTGTTTTTTTTAGTTTAGGAAGACGCCATGATGTCTACAATTTATGCAAATTGTCTACGACGGGAGAAGACTTGGCGGGTCGTAGGTAGTCGTAGCGGTGTGACCCGGACTTAGGTAAAGAAGCGGGAATTCAATTTCTGATCTTAGAAAGAAAACACCTGAATAGATTAGCTGTGTTTACAGAGAAATTTAAGTGTGGGCTATCTGACTCTTTTCTTTTGTTCTGTTCGTGGCTACCAAAGAGGAGTATCTATTAAGTGAAAAAAAGAAGGAACATCGTGATAACTACTAACACAGGTTTTAACTTGTGGTAATGCGGAACACTGGGAGGCAATAGTGAATCCAGTTTTCTAAAAAAGGATATATAATTACCCCAACGCACATTGAAATTACCCATTTGTTCATAACCTACTGTGTGGGTTTTTGTACTTTCTGGGGGGGGGGGGGTTGGGGTGCGACAAATGAATCATTCATGCGCGTATATCTGTTGTTTGCCATGGCACGTATTTTCATGCCAACGTATTTATGTGTGTGTGTAGTGCTCAATGTTTTGTACTTTGGAGCGTTCTCGATGACGTACAATTGATAGTCAGCCACTCGGCTCTAGTTCTCAGACCACAGCGTTGTCATGTGATCTACCTCAAGTTTGCTCCTATATTCCACGCTATGTAATACCGGCTCATTCATCCAAATTTCCACCCGCTACACAGCTTTAAGGTTACTGGTTGAGGAAGTGGCGCCCCTTGTCTCAAAAGGGGTGGAAAGTGCCGGTGTGGCTTGCACCCAATGAAACACATAGGCCATCCATCCCTTTTAAATTAAGTACGTGTGTGTCAAAAGCGTAGCTAGCGAGGGAGGGGCAGGGGCATAGTGCTCCCCCCAGATTCAATACTTCCATTTCACACAGCTGGAGAGCATACGTCCTGTCAACCTTACCAAGTAACAGGTAGGCAGAGTACACAGGTAATGTAGAGGCCGTAAATTTCATCCCATATCACAAAAGCCTAGTTGCTATACTCTTGTGTGTGTCATGCGGTAGGTCAGTGGGTGAGTGAATCACGGAGCAAAGTTTGGCTATTTCATCGGGTATTTCAGGTGGTTTGACACAATGTATGCAGTATTCTCCACTAGCCGTTTTGTCCGGGTGCGCCGCCCGGACAAAATTTGAAGAGCGTGCATCAGCGCCCTGAGAAACAGTTGCCGCCCGGACAAAAGTCTTGGCCGACCGGACAAAAAATATTGCATATACTTTTTTGGTGACGTTTGAATTGTTCAGTTTAAATTTAGCATCACATGTAGTACCATTTTGCATCAAACCCACCTTAAGTGAGCAAAAATTTTTCAATTTTCGACCCCAGAGGCCCCTCCCCTTAGACCCCTGCCCGGGACGGCAATCAGTGTCATCTGCCAGATCAGAGAAAAGCGTCCGGACAAAATTTGGACCTGTGGAGAACACTGTGTATGTGTCCCCGATACGGTCCTTTTTGTTCTTAATTATTACAAAAAATTTTCGAGCACTTCGCGCTATGAAGCATCACGATTCAGACTCAAATGAACTCTATCAGTGCGCAACTCGGCTGTTGACGTATTAAGTGATATTGTGCAAAATATGCACTGCAATGGCATGGGATAGTTAGGCTACCTCATATCCCCTTCTCACCACCCCTCGACATAGGGGCTGTCGGAACTTGGGGTCGCTGACATAACCTCCCCCCCCCCTCCTCACGTCGGGAAAATTCTGTCGCCTTCAATGGTCGGTTTACTTATTTTGGCTTTCAAAAGAGCTATTTCAGCGATAAAACCCAAAATTTTCGGTACATTTGGCCCACTCTTCTTCAGTTTCGTTACTTATAGCTAGTAAAGTGAAAACTCTTCCCATCTTTTCAAGTAACTTAATAAGTAGAATACATGTCTTTATGTAATTGTCGGGAATTTCATCTCATTTCGCTAAGCATGTTCTCTTGTCTGCTTGTGTCTGTCGTGCGGTACGGCTAGTGACTTACAATGTAAGTTTTGCCCTATAGGGCCCAAATTTCCGAACGATTGACCTATATAACCTTTAAATATGTACAGATTCTTTTTAGTGTCGGCTTACCCAAAAAATTTTCGCGCGCTTCGCGCGCTTTTCCACAGTTTAGGTTCCGGGAAAAACATTAAATCAGCGAGGAACTATTTTCTTCTAGCATATACCAAATTTTATGCAATGCATACCTCGCAATGGCATGGTATAGTACACAGCTTTTCTTCAAATCCCACTCACCAACCACTCGACGGCATCCTGGCTGTCGGGGCTTCGGGTTGCTGCCCCACCCCCGTTAGGCAAATCCTGGCGCCACCCCAGGAGGGATGAGAAAGTTTTCCTTTATCCTATATCCTTTATACTATATGACTTGCTTATGTGTTATGAAGCAATGGACTTGGAAATGGAAGCTGGAATTTTTGGAGGGCGGCAACTATTTTTGAGGGGCGGCCATTTTCACTCGGAGGGCGTGTCGCCCCTCTAAAACCCCTGTGGAGAACACTGGGATCGAGTATAAAAAGGAACAAGAAGTATGGCACTGTTTTGCATCAAAGCCCTTCGAGACAGCAAAGAAATTTCAAAAGGGGAGGGGTGTCCCCAGGACGGCGGTCAAGAATGGGAACGATAAGTCGACTTTGCCCCGTACCAAAACACTGGCTACGCCCCTGGTGTGTGACCACCTTTTACATCATCCCTGACTTCTGTTTCTCATATTCGTTTCAATGAACGTTTACGAACGAGGATGATTCGGAGATTGGAGCCTAGAGAACTGAGGAGCGATCCGCTACTGTAAGGAAAATCGTGTCAAGCCCCCCCCCCCCCTCCGACCTCCGGTAGCCCGTGTACCCAGAGAAAACTATTTACCAGTTTGTACTCTTGGCCGTTCGCACTTTTTTAGAATAATGCAATATCCTCTCTTACAACTGGACTGTCGTCCGTCTGATATATATTTTACATGTCGATTACCTTGGGAGTGACCAGCTTTCATGTGGTTTGTTGGAAAAGGTGAAGACGAATTGGAAAGTTTTCTGGCAGTGTCATTTAGAAGTGGTGATGACTTTAAATAAAGGGGAAGGGCATATGAAGGGGGGGGGCTAGGGAATGCGGGGGCTGCGGAGTGCCAGCCGCTCCAAGCGAATTTGTAAGGGCGGAAGTAGCCTATAATTCAGCCCCCGATTACCAAGGACGAAAACCCCTTATTTGTCTCTTCTATAAGAAATGTCAAAAATTTGCAGTAAGTTACCTTAAAATTTGTACAAAATGATGCATCAAACTGCATCTAAGGAACCTCAGATATCCAAAAATTTTCCAAAGTGGAGAGGCACCTCTACCCTTACACCCCTCTCTCAAGACAGCGATTTGAAACAAGGTTCAGTCCCCAGTGCATGAAAAGTGGGGAATTGCTTATTCTTCGCTGAAAACGTCTACTCTTTTACATCATTTCCTTGGAGTCGTCAAAACGAAGCTGTCGATTCATTCAAACACGATTACACCAGTCCACTCGTCGAACTTTTGGGGGTTTTGCAGTCTGCATCGATATTAAACTATAAATGGCCTGTACGAGTTACCGTAGGAAATCTCCTCTCGGTAATATCAGCATTCACAATAGTATTAGTATTGTGTATTACACGGTATCTGAATATATTACAGTGACAAAAGTATCGTTAACTTTTTTAATATTATGACACGATATTATAATATGAAACTATGTGAATCGGGTTCTAAGTTGCAAAACGGTATGTTGAAATCAGAAATGTACGGGAGCTTTAAAGTGCCATTAAGATCACACTATCTTTTCCCATAAAAGTTAACATTTTCCGAAAAATGTTCAGATTACAAGATCACATCTTCACAGAAAAAAAGGAAAGAAAAGAAAAATGATGAATTGCCTACTACTTCGAAAGATTTTGTGATTTCAACGAATTTCTTGAAAATGATATGGAAAAATTAAGGTGCCGTCAAATTACAAAATTAGTCCTAATACTTTCTTAACATTTTGCAACCAAATGATGAATTGCACTTACTATCTTTAAATTTTGCAGAAAATTGATGAATAACGCACTAACAAGATCTTGTCAATTTTATATTTTGCAACAAGATGATAAGTTGATCATTTATCGGATCTAAACAATCTAACATTTTGCAGAAAAAAATGATGAATTACGTATTTACCCGAGCTATTCAGTTCAACATTTGGCAGAAAAATGACGAATTACCAACTTGTTGGAAATTTTTGTTTCCACATTTTGAAGAAATAAAATTATGTGGGCTTTCATGAAGATTAATTAATTGTCCCTGTTTTCAGTAACAATAATATCCCCATTTGGTTGTGTGTTAGCGGCAATCCGACCTCTTAAGGTGTGTGTGTGTGTGGGGGGGGGGGGAGGGATACTTAAAGAGAGCTCATAGTAAAATTTTGGATTCGGAAAATATGATAGTTTTATGCACGTGAGTAGCCAGACTATTCAGTCAAGGGTTTACAGTAAAATTACTGTCCCAATTTTATGGTTTTAAGATTTACTGAGACGGTTTTACCCTCGTGTGCTTTGGGTCCAGGCCGCCACCCCGTGGGGCCGGGAGAATCTCTGGAATAGTATCAGAATTGTAGGCTGTAAAATGAAGTATTTAAAATTCAACTTGGCCTTATCGTTAGGCGCACTTAACAAGTTACGATGATTACAATTTAACCATCTATTTATGACAACCCAACTTGGACCAGGGAGCTGTAAGCGAGCTCCCTGCTTGGACGAAATGACGATCGATTTGATGACGCTGATTTGATGACATCGAGGGTAGCTTGTAGCTGCGGAGCCAGCAGAAGATCTTAGTATTTACCCAAAGAGGTCCATGGCCCTTCCTGAAAGGGACATTCGAAATATTTTTTTCTAAGCGGAGCGTCACAATTAGTTAGCGCGTAGCATACCAAGAAAATTTTCGGCCAAAATGCCTTCCGGATTGCAGGAATTTACACTTCCGAGACTTTGTACGTTGCACCTAACCTTACTGAATGTTTTTTTTTTATTTTATCATCTTATTAGGATTGTTATCACGGGCTGCCACACTGGGGGTCCTTTCAAAAAAATTAAATCTAAGTGCGCTGAGATAAGAGGAATTGCTTCCTTTTTGAACTGGAAAGGATAAATCGGGTGGACCTAGTGTATGTTTTAGGGTGTGGGCTTACTTTGAAAACCAAGGAGCATGAACGAAGTACCTGTTTGCCTATTTCAAATGAGCACGAAACGGACTATAGAATCAAAATTTGATCATTTTAATTTTGTTTTGAATAATAACTTAACGTGGACTATAAGTCGGACGATTTTAAAGGTGCTTATTGAGTTGGTCCATAAAATTCATAATTTTTTTCACACCTGTTGAGATTTACTTACATCTTGATTGTAAATAGTCAAACCAAGAGATTCTGCACATCTGAAACACAACTGAAATGGCAATAATGTAATTAATGATTAAAATCATTTATTAAAAATTTGTGTCCAGACACTTTTACCACAAGGTATTGACCATATGCAAAAACTTCAATTTCTCACATTTTCAGTAATATAGGTAGTAATACACGAGTAATGAGGCTAATTAGACACATTGCCAAGCAATGATTTCCTTCAAACTCGTCACAAAACAATCGATATGAACTCAATGAGCCCGTTAAATGGTGAACGGGATAGAATGAGTGTAGGGGCAGGATAGATTATGGCAGGGGCTGCTCGGGGCTTTGTAAGAATGATTCCACTATTTAGTATTTCACACGTTTGGCACACTTGGTAGCATGGCAATAATCGCTGTTTCATCTTGAAACTTGAATCTGAATCTAACATCAATTTTTTCTGTTATTTGTTACCCACTCTGTTAGTCTTTGATTGGGCTTTATGGATCATCAATTGAGTGCACATTCAATAACATACAGTAGCGTAACGTGAAGGGGGCAGGGGGCGGTCGCCCCCGACTTGCAGTCCTGGGATGGTCTGTCGGTACATTTGCTGATCTTGTCGGTACATCCGTCGACTGGGGAACTCAATAGGCATATCGTATATTTAATATGCTCAGAAAGTATTCCACATGGCCCTTCATCAGGCCCGTAGGCAGTAAGTTTAGTAAAAATTCTTTCTACAACTTCAAAAAATTTTCGCGCTGCGCGCGCTTTCATCTTCAGTTCTATCTAGATGTAACGCCCGTCGTTTCAAATATACTGGATTTATTCAACGTTAAAGGTTCCACAAATTCTAACCTCTTTTCCCTATATTTTGGAAGATTCTTCAACCTGACCATTGTAGCAAATATATGGTGTAAGGAAAAAGATTTTTTAGTTTCGTCTGGGAGCCTAAATGGGTAAGATGAAAAATGTACTCCACGAAAAAGGCCATGTAGTCGCACCATCAGATTTCTTGGTTGCTCTTAAGAAGGGCAGATTTTTAAAAGAAAACCCAAACTTTTTTAACTTTTCCTAATGAAAACAAAAATATGACATCTTTTTTTATGTAATCACAATTTTATCGGCGCGCTTCACGCGCCTTACATTTTGCGATCTGCATCATTTCAGCAACCTATTGCATCCGTCGGGGCTTAGATTATAGCTGGTCCCTAGTCAAGGCGTTTGGCCCCCACGTCTGGAAATCCAAGTACCATCCCTGGCTGAGCCTGCATGCAGTTTTGCCTTTGGGCAATGACGTATATCCCCAATTTTCATAGTAACCCCAAATATTGCAACATTTGGCACCGTTTTGCATCTGGCCCTTCTCCTCCTCTTAGACTCCTCACCAAGATAAGAGAAAAGTTTTAGGTCAGATGTCCCTCCACTTCCAAAATCAAATCGACGCCCCTGGTTATTGTTTTTTTTTTTTTTAGTTTTATGAACTATGAACGTATGAGAAAATAATGCAAGATTTGGGGTGGATGGGGGGGGGGGGATCACGGGTGCGTGGTGACTTGTTAAGTGATAAACCGTTGACGAAATGTCGGTACATTGACTATATGCTGTATGTACATTTGCCTTATTTTCATCCCTGCCCCCCACTTCTATCACCCCAGTTACGCTACTGATAACATGTACAGATAGCGTAGATAACTCTTCAAGTTTATGTCCACTATTTTGTAAATACCCACAGAGTTTCCAGAGCTTCGCCTTTTTTTATTCCATTTCGTGCTGCTCTGAAATCAGGCCTTTCGACCTGACGAGGCCCCTAGACACCACATATTCAGGTGGAAAGCTAACCATTTCGAAATATGGCCTAAAGGCAAAATTATGGATTCATGTCTGGCTGTGGCCCTTGAGATCTTCCGGGTTAAATTCCTGGGCCACCAGTGAAAATAATTAAGGACCCCCATTTACGTTTTAGAGCCCTTAGAATATCATCTACACTATACAGCGCATACTGCAAAGACATACCGTGTGGAGCGCTACGTGACGACGGATTAATTGTAATGAAATTGATTCTCAAATTCTGCCGCCGGCGGTCTTGAGCCCGGTCGCGGGAATTTTAGAGTCGAGTCACGAGTCCGGACTGTATGAGACCGAGTCCAAGTTTGAGTCACGAGTCCGATTCCTTAAAATCGTGAATCGAGGCGGTCTCGAGTTTGAGACCGGTCTCTCTCTTTCTCTACAGCACTGTTGATATTGACGAACGAAAGTTCGGCGAGAATTTCTTCGTGTATTATCTCAGCATCGCTGTTCCCCTCACTTCGGGCCCCTTTTTTGCACAACCACAGTGCCCACGCTCAAAGCTGCTTTCCTTGTCTAGTACTAAACCATTGACGGCAGTGTAAACTGTTGTTTTCGGTGGTGATGTTTGGGTCCTAGTAATATGGCGGCTATGGCGAACTCAGCGATACAATAACGTAGCGTGTCATACAAAAGGTTGCGTAATCCAGTACTTTAGATCAGTGGTCAAACCCCGTCTCGATTCCTCATTTGCATTTCAAGCATTTTTGCCACTAACCAGGGAGGTGATATCACCTCCCTGCACTAACCGCCCACCAGTGACTCGCGAACAGTTTCAAAACCTGCGCTGAAGGTGGTGGATTATTTCGATACTGTCAGACATGGATATTACTATTTGGTAAATTTGTTTCGATATAATAACATTTTCATGTCGATTTTGTAACGTGCAATCTCAACCTCTCCATAATTGCTTGAAGTTCGATATGTCATTTTAAAACTCGACATCTCATTTGTGATTTCGACACCTCATTTGTGATTTCGACATCTCATTTGTGGTTTGGACATGCCACTTTGAAACTCGACATGTCATTTTGGAAGTTCGGTTTTTATGACACTAGCCGCACCACGTATATAATTCTGTTGGTTGTTGTCATTGCTTACAATGTGGCACTCTATGGGTAAAACATAGAATTGAGCCATCACGCCAGCTATACTACCATAGCATTGTGAAGCAAGAATTCAAGCGATGTGAGTCATGCTCTAAATAGTCATGCCAAAAGATCGTAAACTTATGACTAATTCATAACTTTTCCCTTGCTATTCACCCAATCTACACATAATATCATGCATGATTTCGAGTCTCGAGACGCTTCAGCCCTAACCTTATTTGAGGATTTGGTGCCGCTATCCTACGAAAGAATGGGTCCTGGGTAGAAAAATGATCACATTTAATTTTACTCCGGGCTCCCCGAAAAAAAAAAAAAAAAACGTCTTTACCACTACCAGCCTGCCAAAACTATAGTAGCTTGTATTGAGTTTACTAGGTGCCTATTTTTTTTTAAATGACCTATCAATGCAATAGGCCACACTACGTTATATTTCACTAATCTGCACGACTCATCATTGATCTCGCATAGTGAAGCTATTGTTTGAACTTATGTCAATCAAAGTGTGGTCACAACTTATGAATAGAGATACCTAACCTTCATAGCAGGTGTTGAATATGTACTCTTCTTTTACGTACATAATCTAACACCTGCGAACAATGCCACTGTCGTACAGACATCATTTAATTTCGCTATATTCATGAGCCCAATTTGATTTTTACCTCTCGACCGTTGATTGATTTCAATATATGAATATTCATACAGCACGACGAAGCTTCAGCTGTAACGTTCACTTTCACGCAGTAAGTCGATGGAACTTCACTGTGTGAGCGCGAAGTAGGCAAAATCACACACTAAAGTCCTATTGACATTTATCGTTCGATAGAGCAAGGTAATCAGACTTGCTTTAGTAGTTTTTTCGTTGAATATTTATAATTTTTGTATGTTATGATCGTATATATGAATAGATAATGGCGTACAGTTTTTACGCAGTTTGACGAAGAGTTCTTGCGAAAGTTCGCGGACGTTGGTATTGCAAGTGCAGTCAGTGTGGGTGCAGGAGCAATACACGTCCACGGGCGGACAAAGAGATGCCCGGGTTTCTTAAATATGAATGGGATGATGCAACTGGGATGATGCAAGTGAAGCATGACTGACAGGTGAATAAACTCCCTGTTTTTCATGGATAGTGTCAATTAGATAAGAACTGTTTTGATAGGCTTTAGCACAAGCACCCTTGGTTTTTTTTATGAAAATATAGAGGACATTTGATATTTAAAGTCAATTTCCAAAGAAAATATTTTAACTGTGTTAGAATGATTTTATTTTTTTATCTTGTCATGGTGGACTTAATAATTAAATGTATTATTTAGGTAAACTGTAAAGGGCATTTTCACTGTTCCATTGACGGGCTTAGGCAATGTTATTTGTTCTTAAGGCAGATGTTGTTAAATAGAATTTTCAGCTCAAAAACAATATTTGCAAAACATTTTATACGGACCTTCTGCAGCCTAACGGTTGAATAAATGTTTTGGTTCTGTCATAACTCTCCGTTTCCCTCTCAGTGGAACAAAATTCCCTCTGTGGACACAATAACCTCTCATTCCTTTTCAACCCCCTTCCCCTATCCCTTCCACAGAAAATGTGACAAAAATCAACGTCGCGGAAATGAATCTAATATCGTTTGCTGGATCTTTTTGTCTAATCTGTTCAAAATATCTGGAAGAAAGTAGATTACATAAAAATAGTTAAAAGACTTAAAGTATTCACCACATCAAGCGAACTGGATGTTGACAATTTTTGAGCAGCAAGTGACGTTAGAACCATTTGATCAGAAGACGTTTTATTGCTAAGAACTCACCCTTAGCGTTATAAAAAAGAAAGAAAAAAAAAACAGGAAGAATATTTTAAGAAAGTGGGAATTCTAAGCAAATGATATAGAGAAAAACATACCAAAATGTCTTCAAAATGCTACCGGTATTTTTCTGAGTGGGTCATGCTCACCCATTGTAGATTTTCTCATTTTGCCTCGTGTGAACTATACATAATAGGATTATTTTCACGAAACTAGGTACAAACACTGCCCTCATTTATCCTCTGCACACGTTAATCCCCCTGCTTCGTTAAATTGACCGAACATTAGTCTGTGACACGTAAGTATAGAACAGGTCAAAGTATGATTTTTGTGGTTCACAAATTAAGAGCGCAACAAATGCCATATTATTAAATACTTCATGCAAATGTCAAAAAGTATGCAAAGATCCCAAATTTTCCGGGGAGTAGCTATTGGTCCTATGCAGAAAGTTCGTCCTGGATCCCACTAGTAACCCGGAGAAGGATCCTTGTACCAAATATACAGTCAAGGTGGGGGCGATAATTCAAGCCTGAAAATCCCTCCCACTTTCGAGTAGCCCATAGATGGAAATAAAACCAAAAATGAACTAACCCAGAGCTACCACCTGTTGCCGAGTAGAGTACCGAAAAAGTAAAAAAAAAATATCTAATCAGTTGCTTGTATGTTCTGTTTTCACTTAAAGATCTTGTGGTGTAGAAATGTGCGACGCCTCTTCACCATAGATAAATCAAGAAAACTCTTTCTTAGCCAGATCATTTCTTACCATATCCATTGAACTTTACCCAGGGGCGTAGCCAAGGCATGCTGGATGTGTGTGTATGTGTGTGTGTGTGTGGGGGGGGGGTCCTTTCTCCGACTAATGGGAAGAGGATGCTGACAAAAATTTACGCGCGTAGCTCAAAGCAAGTTTATGCGGAGTCCAAGGGCCCGTCACAGGGCCCCAGAGGTAATGCCCGGAGGGGAAACTCCAAAAATTGTGGAATATTTTCAAAATTATGCGTTCACTGCGTTCAACAGCCAATAAATGGACAACTAAAATTACATTTTTTAAAATTTCTTAACTCGGCCTAGCAGCCAGTGGAGTTGTTTATGCAGGAATTTGTAATTTGGGAGAACGAATGATTGAAAGGGTTGTATTTTTTTTTTGGAACAGTATTATCACCCAAGCTGTCATACAGGAAGTAGGCCTAATTATGTCGATCATGCAGCGACGAATGCTTGCTAAGCGCGCCGAAAAAGTATTGGATTTTCAAGACTCTTAGAAGAACAGAGTCTAACACATTGCATAGGAGCCTTTTTCTCATAAAATGATGAGCCTGTTATTAACTTGGGAAAGCGGATGAGGGGGTAACATGGAGGGTAAGTGCCCCGTAGCGTCACCAAGACTTTGCAGACCACTTTGAAAGCAACTGTGTGAAATCAAATTAGTAGTTTTGGAAGGATAATCGGTATTTAATATCGGTATCGGCTGATATTCATCATTTTCACCCACTATTGGTATCGGCAAAATCTGACTAAAATGCCGATAGTCTGATATTTTACCACTTTTAATGACATCTCTTTGTTTATTTCCATTCATTTTTCTCTTAATATTTTACCTCTTATCGCTTCCTGAATCTTGAAATATTATCTGAAGCAATTGCCAATTTTGTAAACAACTAACGGTACAGTTTCATACCATTGGCGTTGACGACGGTCGATTCGCTGCATTGTGCTCGATGCGAGATCATCTCCCATTACTAGAACTGTGATCAACGTTTCACTGAGGATGTTATGTAGTATAAAGGCATGTCGCAACAATATAAACGTGAAATATGACATGTACAGTACTGTCCAACATATAGTGAGCTACCAATTCTATTACGACACGAAGTAAACAACGATTAACGTTAAGTATACAAGCCTTCAATCAGTGTTCACAACACGCGCTATATTTGGAAGTCCTCAGGCTAATGTCCGTACCGGTGGTAAGACAGGAATATATTAAATTAAAATTCATTATGTTTGGCTGTAAGTGATAAGAACTGACAAGGAAAGGTGCATTGCTTAGTGGACCTAGCCATGATTATGTGTTGTCTTTTTTCAAGTCATATTGAACAACAAATGTGGCCCACTTGTCTAAAATATGCTTAGGGAGTATACATAAAGAGCATCATTGGGTATACCATATCCTAACTCATGGTTTTGTACACAGTTAAGCTCATCTCAAAAATATCGGTGTCGGATCGGTATCGGCCGATGGTGTGAGTGGAAATATCGGTGTCGGTAATATTGGCGAATGGTTACATCGGTATAACACTACAAATTAGCAGTGGCTGAGCCAGGAAATTCCATTGGAAAGCTGATCATGCTGTACAATTAGAGCAGGCCAATTTCGGCCTCGACATTAGTGAAGTTAGGAACTTGGAGTTTTTTGTCAGAAAAACAAAAAAAAAAAATACACTATAGTTATGAATCTTCCCCATGGCAACCTCTGGTTAGTACAGGAGATGGTCCATTGTACTCGTTGTTAGGAATAAATAATACCATACATTAATAAAGCGAAAAAAAAGCGAAACGAACTATAATTTAACATTACTTGGTGATTGCCACACATGTCATAGAAAAATTAAAACAATGTCAAAGTGACGTTTCAATCGTTTTTTAAATCTTTCCAAGAGATGAATTTTTTGTTTGGGCTTTCCCAAATTGACCATATTAATTGCACATACTGTTACGACTTACGACTAAATTGTGATCTACCACGGACAAATCATAATCGACTGATAGAGCAGAAATCGGGACTGCTTGCAACAATGGAAACACAATCTCCATTGTATTTCACACACGAAAACATAACGAATGCAAATGTGCCGAGAAGGCTACCAGTAAAGCTAATCACGGGGCCCAATTAGGTGTAGCCCGAAGTTCTTAAACTATTACTCTCTGCAATTCAAATGCAATATGCCTGTATATTGACAAAAGCAACAGCTCAGAAGTGATTAAGCCCGACTTCAATGCATTTTATGGTGTCTATTGCTCTTTTGCCCAAATTAGGGCCCTGGGCCCGGACCCTTAATCGACTATCAAACTGCAATGTACTCTGAACCTTTGTATCTCAGTTTTTTCAGGCTTAGTTAATATCCACCCGAAGTCAACAGACCCAGTTATGGAGTATTTTTGATTCATGCATTAGAATTTCCTTTAGCTAGGGCCTTCCTAGCTGAAAATTCCAGTTGAGTTTAGTTCAAATTTGAACTGGAATTCAAATGGACTTGCCTATATTTGAACTGGACTGGACTGGAACCAGTTGCGTTTAATAGGACTTTTTTTATTATCACGATAACATGACTAGATTGCTCCAGGTACTGAACTGGACTTCAACCGGGCTTGTTCCTGAAGAAACAGTTCAAATGGACTATCTCTAAAGAAAGCGAGAACCATTGCAGTAAAATCTTTTTTAAGCAACTAAATTTGCTGGACTGATTGAAGTTTTATCAAATTTCAACTTAAAATCGTCTCAATTTGAGCCAGGCAGTTACCATTAGTAAAGAATTGGTTCTTTTATATTAAAGGCCTTTTGAACTGGCCCTGTAAAGTCCAGTTCAACTTTTCATGATCAAGTCTTATTGAACTGTAAAGTCCAGTTAGATTGATCACAGTAAAATTCTATTGGACTGGTCCTGTAAAGTCCAATTGAACTGATCAAAATAAAGTTCAATTTAACTGGTCCAGTAGAGTCTAGTTGGAATGTTGACAAGAAAATCCTGTTGAATTGGTCCAGGGAAGTCCGGTTAAACTGATCACCGTAAAATTCTATTGAACTGGTCCTGTAACTTCCAATTGAAGTGATCAAAGTAAAGTACAATTGAACTGTGGTCAAGTAGAGTCCAATTGAACTGATCACAATAAAATCCTATTGAACCAGCCCAGGTAAGTCCATTTAAATTCTATTGAACTGGTTCAGTAGAGTCCAGTTCAACTGATCATAATAGAATCCTATTGACTTGTTCCGGTAAAGTCCAGTTGAAATTTAAAGTCACATTAAACTGGCGCAGTAAAGTGTGGTTGAACTATTCACAATAAAGTCCAGTTGAACTGGTCCAGCAAAGTCCAGTTGAACTGGTCACAATGACGTTCAATTGAACTGGTTCAGGAAAGCCCAGTTGAACTAATCACAAGAAAGACCAGTTAAACTGGTCCAGTAAAGTCAAGTTAACTGTTCACTTCATTGAAAGTCCAGTTGAACTGGTCCCTCTAGTTGAACTGGTCCCGTTAAGTCTAGTTGAACCTCATCACAATATATTCCAATTGAGCTGGTTCAGTACAGTTCAGTTACACTAGTCACACTTAAGTCCTATTGAAATGGTCCAGTAAGGTCCATTTAAAGTAGCCATAACAAAGGGCAATTGAACTGGCCTAGTAAAGTTCAGTTTAACTGACTACAATAAAGTCATCTTGAGCAACTGGACTGGTCCAGTGAAGTCTAGCCCAATCAGAAAATGGTTTTACCTAATTTGCATAATCAAGCTAGAATCATTTTTATCAGATCAGACCTTTTGTTGGAAGTTTTGTCACCGTTTCTTTTTTCAGATTTATTCCCAGAATGCGTAATTTAAACAGTTTAACAGTTTATAACAGGATAAGGATTTAGTACTTTTGTTTTGTAAACTGTATTAAAATTTCTACATTAGTAAATACACATTTCTAAGCTTCGCATATGCATCACGCTAAATGTTTTGAACTTGCTTGAAATACATTTATGAAATAAATTTTGTTTAACGTAGAGCCATGATGTAGGGGTCTGAGGGTTGAGAGGTTGGTCAGTTAAGTTGTGTGTCCTTTCGGAGAAGTAACTCCTTCAGGGAGCAGACTGCTTCCTTTAGGAGTAAATATGGGGCTTCGCCCCTTGGCTATCAGCCAGTGAGTCGAGGGGACTTTGGAAAAAGTATTTTGCTTAATGCAAATAGGTTTGGGGGTCAGCTTGTAATTATTGTACATAGTTATTACATGGAAAACTCTTCCCCTTGCTGATTGCGTGTGAATGGTTTTGCCTTTGTGTTCAAACCTGGTCCCGGTTTTTGTTTTGTGCTTTGTGTTCCATAATTTGTGTCCGTTTCCAGGCACGTAAAAAGTTAAAACGTGTTTTGAGATACATCATTACCGTCCTTTTGGCTAGGATCATGTATAGTATCTGTTGTTTTCAGCCAGTCTAGAACAGAACCAAGCATGACAGACCCAAGATGTAGAGGTCTGAGGGTGGAGAGGTTGGTTAGTTAAGTTGTTTCCTTTCGGGGACGTCCCTCTTTCAGGGAGCAGAACTCCTTCGGGAGTCAGAAGTAAATGTTTCGTTTCGCCCGAGGGGACTTTGGAAGCAGTAATGCATTTTGAGGTATACCTTTGGGTCTAAATAACCCTTCTGCAGTCCTCAAATTTGTGGTACAATTTTTCAAGGGTGTTCATTAATATAGATTTACTGTGATATACCAGTTGATCTCCCAACTGGCCATGTCCAATTTCCAGAACAGTCCAGTTGAAATGGTCCAATTGAGTTAGTCCAGTTGGGTCCGGTTGAACTGGACTGAACTGGATCAAGTCCAACTGGACTTTTCAACTGGACATACCCAATTTCCAGAACAGTCCAGTTCAACTGAACTTTCCAACTGGTCCAGTTCAGTTCAACTAGACCCAACTGAAAGTTTCAGTTGGGTTATAATTTGCACATGAGAGCCCAGTGCCGTAATATGTAAATATAGAAAACCTTTTGCTCTCTTCTCTCGATTTGATATAATGTACCATCGAAATGACCATTTGGTCCAAAACCTTTCACAAGGATTAGCCTATTAAGCATTAGACTTTAGGTCCTTTGTGTTGCCTAGGAGTATTTGCCATTCTCCCATCACGTAGCCAAAGTTAAAACATTTTGTGAACTTTTGCTGTTAAAGTAAAAGATGGTCGATCATATGGACCATGCATATACATAGGATTTAATGATCAGGCCCTAGTGCCATTGTCTCTCCCTCCCCTGACCCATATAACTGTGACTCGGACCCTGCATATTTGCTACGTGATACTCTACCTCTCCCGTTCAGTTGTCACCAGAAACGATAAAAACTAAACCACCAGCGCTAACAAGGGACTCTCGTGACATTGTACAGAGCGTGTATGCTGTAGACACTTCGCCAATGGGAACAAAATGGCGTCCAAATTTAAGTTGTCGCTACTCTCCACATAAATGTACTCTACGCATGCCTTAACTCATCTGCCTCCACAGAAAACTGTTACTTTCCAGTATGTATTTCATGTTCTTAAGTGACCCATATTCCCGTGTTCTCCTCTTGTCTCTGTTACCTCTGACAAGAATTTGTTGACGTCAGTAAGAAGTCGATAACAGGTAGTTAGGATTTCATTTTTGATTCTTCGAAATAAAAAAAAGTTTAAACAAACCATGTTGACTTGAGCCTGATTCCTGTCTTTTTAATAACAAGTTTTCAAACTGTGTCAACATATCGAAACAGTTGCAAATATAAACTTGGTGCCTCACAGACCAGTCGTCAAAGGGGACCAAGGAGGGCGAAGTCCCCCTTGAAAATTTTTTCGCCCCCTAGAAAGTTTTTAAGTTTCCATTGTTTTCATACATGTTCCCACATTTGACCCCCTAAAATGTTTCGCCCCTTCAGTACTTTGTCTGGCTACGTTCCTGGTACAACAGTAGAGTATTTGTACAAAGATTGCAAAGAAAACATTTGTTTAGCCGTCAAACATTGCCCACTAACAGACGCTAAAATAACGCCCGTTATTTCATTGTCTAAATATTTTGGACTGAAAGTGAGAAATTATTTTTGGAATAAGGTGATGTAATTTTAAAAGAGATGACGTAGTTATGATATTAAAACATTTATGTCTAGATTCTTAAAACGCTCCATTTAAAGCGTGGTCAATGATTACACTCTTACCGTGGGCAGGGGAAGGATTTGATGTCAGAAAGTTGGGAGTGGGGTAAACCGGAGCGGACTACCAAAAGGCGCCGACGGCGCAGCGAAAGCTCTCCCTAGCGGTGTTGGGTACAGGACTCCACCTCAAGCTCACTGGTGGGGTCCAGGGGCAAAGCTCCTGTGTGGGTCTTCTAGGAGGAAAGCTCTAGAAGCTCTGGGTTATTTACGACATTGTAGGGATTAAAAGGACGTATTTAAGCTCCAAGTTCAAATTACACTAGGTGGGCACTTAACAGGCCACAAAAAACACAGTTTGGCTTTTTCCAGTTACATTGTTACTCCGTATGGCTAACATTTGGTAGAGGGCTCGAGGAGTAGGGCAGGGTGGATTGTTTTGAGGGTTTCCCCGGGCTTTGAAACAAAGTTTACAGAATGGGAGATCTATTATTCAGAGAGAGTGTGTGTGCTAAGCACGCTGAAAAAATCCCACATTTTAGACTTTTTAGCGAAAAAATAATAGAAAAGCTAAGAAAATTATCTTCAGGGAAGAGAATTTTCCCCCATCTTCTCAAAGCGTGTGCTCCATATTACGGTACTGGAAATGTCACTTTCCGTGTCTCACAAGTTGCATATCAACAATCTTGAAAAGTCGGTAAAGTCACACAGGTATATGTCATAAAATGTTTGCTTTTAAAGTATCTGGGGAGGGAGAAACTGCCCCTTTGTATGTCAAGGCCATGGGGCATTGGTAGTTACAATGATAATGGAAGACCTTGTGCAAGGCAATGGCAAAAGAAATGTTTTGCAGGATGTACTCCCGGAGCCCTAAATGACATTTAGCCCAGTAGGCCAGTCAATATACTGATTGACCCACCACAAATTGCAACAGGTTTTTCTTCAGTTTTGGTATTGGATATGTGTC
>WURT03447621.1:0-22445 GCA_009936505.3 Holothuria glaberrima
CGGTCTCTTGATTATTACGGCACTGTAGTTTACGGTAGGCAAGTATGGTGTAAAGCTAAATGGTGATTTCGTATTATCAAAAATATATTTGAGAATGTCTCCATATCTGCAAATGCAATTGGAGACACATGCCCGCTTGCAACTGTTTCGATGGGGAGGTGTAATTTTTTTTAAAAAAGTGGACTCCCATTAACGTGGAACAGTATCTAAACGAAACGCCACCATCAGTTGGCGCGTAGTGTACCAAGAATTGTTTACTCAGAATGTGTCCCCAATTGCAGGAAAAGTTATTCATTTGCCTTGTTAGTTGCCAATTTACAGTCTGGAATCTAATGCGTTAGAAATTTTCACTCCCTCAGGTAAACTAGAGAACATTTATTTCGTTAAATTATTGAAATCACCAGTAAGCACCGTCCAATCTTGCTGACTGTTTCTATGCTTACTTTTGTAAGACTTTAATGCCGGGCGAACGTAACCAGTGAATAATAATGTTTATATAAGATTAGGCAGTGTTCAAATAGATATCAGGAGAAATAGTGCATAGGAGATGAGGCAATATATCCAGGAGGAGAAAATCAAGCTTTTACGGAAGTTTGAAGTTTGTAACAGGTTGCGAGAATTCTCAAAGTATTGTACCCAATTGCTTTAAAATGAACAGTGACTAGTTAATCGAAACCGGGGTTAGACTTCTTACTGACCTATCTGTATAGTGACAAATCTTTGCACTGAGATAGAGATGCATTTCCCTCTCATTTCAACCTAACGTAATTTTGGAAAGCATTCAAGCTGTTAAAATTCTAAATTGTTGTGATTATTATGCCTTAATTTAAATTACCAATGCAGCAAACCAAGATGTTTATGACTTCCTAGCAAAGGTGACATGTACTTTAAGGAAATGAAACAAACAAGACAAGATTTTGAAGGGTGAATGTGGTTGAGTGTACTGCTTTGTATGCAAAAGGTCCCAGGATCAGGTGAAGGTAACCCCACCTGGGAGTTTTCTGGTTGCTCAACACACTTTGTGTCAGTTCGATGTTCGACCTGATGCGGTTTCTTATTGTCCGACTAAGGATTTGTCTGATTCAAGTCTTTACCCGAGTAAGAAGGTGTCCAGCCAGTCAGGGGCGTCCCTAAGAATCGATGAGGTGGGGGAGGGGGTTCTGGACATTTTTTCCCGACAAAACGGGCTACATTCTCGACAAAAATGCCTCAACGCCTGTGTCAAGAAAGTTTAACCCATAAGCAGTGGCGTAGCCAGGATATCTCTCACGGGGAGGGGGAAAGAAGTATGTTCTTTAATCGCCGGCCTGGGGAGGGGTCTAAGGGGAGGGGTTTTCCCCTACCTTTAGGAAATTTTTAGAAAATTAGGTGTCCTAACATGCCATCTGGTGCTACATATGTAGGGTTACCGTATTTCTCTAAGCTGAAAGTGGGACATAACTTTTGAAGACTGATCAGGAGGAGGGTGGTTTGAGTGCTGGCAGGACTATGTAAGCGGAACGCCACCTGTCCATGAGATGGCGCATAGCGTACAAGAAAATTTTTGGAATTTGCAAAGCCCCAGACGGCCGGAAATGGCACTTCCCGAGTGTTTTAAGCTGTATGTAAGAAGCCTTAAAATAGGGATCTCACGTCTGAAATTTCTCAATTAATAAAAAAAAAATCTTTGAAAAATTAAACGGGAATTGACATCCCTACTAATTTATGAACTGGATTTCCCCGATCTCGAATTATGACCAAGAAATAGTTGCTCTACGGTCAATCCCTCGACCATAATGATATTTTATTTGGGTTCTTATCAGGAATAAGTGCCGGTCGGAAAAGTTACTTTAGCAGATTGTCAGATTGTGGCGGTCGGTGATTCTGCGTCCTGGTCGGCCAAGACCGGCCCCGACAGGCAGATTTAGATTTTGGTATCTGCCGAGAAGCCAAATGGTGCAATATTTTAGGCTGATTTAACTAGCTTTGTTTGCCTAATACGTGCAGGTCGGAAGTTCGGGCTATAGCCTTATCTTCCGGGCTAACAACAGTGATCAACCATGAGGATTTTTACTCTGCACACAATAATATGATAAAGAATATATCAGCTATATTCGTTTTCGAGAAAATCGGAACGATTTGTCTTACCGGCCGGGACGCTCAGTTTTCCTTTCAAAAAAAAAGGGGGGACAATCCCGATTAATCGGGACAGATGGAAACCCTATGCTACCCTTGAAATAAAATTTGCGTTCAATAATTTACGCATTTTAAGTACTAAAAAAATCGGCATCTGGTTGCATAATAACCATGATCGACTAACGGTCATTCGATTTCTTTATTACGCATAAGGTTTGAGGGATGGGAACTCGAATTACAGAAGCTGCCACGCGGGACTTCGCAAAAATCTGAGGCACGTTCTGTCCTTCTTGAATTAATAATTGGACAAATAGTGGACGTGAAGAATGCGCGCGAAGCACGCCGAAAAATAGACTTTTAAAGATCATTTGGTAATGTTTCTAGAAACTGCATCTACAGAAGGAGTCGGAATAGCGAACTTCTTTCGCAATCATCGGAATACAAAATGTACGCACCCTTAAGTTTACATGAAACTCGAACGCCTCCGACTTAATGAGTTTAGTAAGTGAAAACTAACGCATACTGCACCGACCCGAATGCTACGCGACGGTAAAACACAGTCACATGGCAGACGGGTCGGTTAGGTGTGGCAGACGGGTCGGTTAGGTGTGTGCTAAATTTTGTTCTCGACCTCACTGTCTGTCCCGATTGCAATTAGACAGTCTTTTTTTCGACTTCATCGGAAATGCCAGTGTTTGATATTCGGAGTGAAGTCGGGGAAAAGAGAGGGTCGTCGCAGTTTAGTAAAGCCCTGGCAGTGTTCAGCTGTCATTGAACCAAAGGCAACTCATCTTTTAATAAAGAAGCCTTTGCAAATTAGGCGACAGCTCTGGTTGCTCGACCATGTGTGACTTGCAAACAGTAGATAGACTTTTGACAGTCTGAATATATCCACCTCAGCAGTGTGCGCGTACGGTTTACCTGCAATCCGACTGCGACCCTACACACCTGACTTCTGATACCGCCAACTCATCCCCGACGAATAGTCAGGGTGAGTTGCATCACATTCCAATAAGGCTTTTATTGCACACTTTTGGACATACATTAAGTAAACTATAGTCATCAATAAAGTTCTCGACAATTCTGTATTCCCAAATAAAATATTTTTTTCTAACAAAGTCAGGAAAACTGCAAAAGAAAGAGGCAATTATTTCCCGACACCTAGCAAAATTTTTCGACGGACGACACTTTGAAAATTTCTGGGGGTGAAGCACCCCCATACCCCGGTAGTTACCCCCTGCAGCCAGTGTATGTATATACTCCAGCTTATTAATACATGTCGCGCCACAGAGTAATACAAGAATCTATCGTGCTAGGACTGGATTCAATCAATGAATATTGCTGGAATCTAAATTTCAAAGATGCGGGTAGTTTCATGGGAATAAACGGTTGCGCTAAATTTTTGAAATGGATCTTACAGATCTTTACCGTCCCTTACCAAATGTGTTTGTGATATTTCCAAACATAGGTCTCGAATAATGAAGGTTAACGTGGATCTTTCTTGCATGAATTCAAGAACTCAGTAACAAATATATTGTAGTTAAAATAGCCAGTCATGAATGAGAATACAAGTGTATACAATACAAATGTGATAACATTCCTCTTTGTGTCATTTTCAACATTAAACTAAAAGCAGTGCTTAATGAATATTAAACTACATAGTGAAAACATTGGTGCATAAGGGCAGAAAATTGGCTACTTTCGGGATAAATGTAAGTAATATTCCGGGCAAACGTAAATTTCAGGTAGATGGCTCAATTCCATTTTGAAGTGATCCCACATCTTTTGTATGAAGTGCCCTGTAAAGTAAAAGTTAAGTGCTCAAGAAGCAATTTCACGCTATTTAAAATCATGCAGCACCTCAAAATTTTAGTCATCATGGAAAAGGTACATTTTCCATCAGCACTTTATTTACACGATGGATATCGTTCGTCCTTGTTAAAATTCCCTATAAATTAATAAATTTGGAAAATCGAACAAGACCAAATACTGGAAGAATTCTAAAGTTTACAAAAAGGGGCAGTTGAGACGAGCCTAGTTCAACTCCTCCGCCTCTCCATCTCCATTGGCACCTGGTGTGGATGACAACCTTGAAAGAAAGCAATAAAAAAATACAAGTCTTGGGCTCTGTGGCAGCAGCTGCCCCCCCCCCCACCAAAAAAAAGTGTGTTTTCGTTCAGTTCAGGGCAAAAATATCGAAAGGAAAGTTAGAGAAAATCTCAAACGAACTCTCATCTATCCCTTGAGAAATATCCTCCCATACGCTGTTGATCACAACTCCATAATACTCCATCTTAATCCCACAACGCGATAAAAACAAAGGAACCAGCCAACAAACCGACACACAAAAATACTTGTCAAGAGTATCACATTGATCTTCCCACCAAACTACAGGCGGAAATCCCGACGGGGCGGCATACAACCCTCTTTTGGAGTGTTTCCATTAGCTTTAACGTTTTCGCACATGCCAGTAATTTTCGCCTCACTAAACCCATTCAATATTTCTCAATCTTTCTTAAGAAACATGTTAACAAATTGTTAGTATTTCAGAAATGGTACTCGAAGCTATGAGATCTCAATAGCATTGTAGCAACCATTTTTGTACTTTTTCACCAGTAATAGACTTTTGCAGTAAACTATGCCACGCTTTAGCTTTATGCTTACTGTAAACCTTCACAGGGAAATTACAATCACCCCGATTTGTATACCCTTGTATGATACTTCATGAATGGTTCTTTTCCCCCATTTTACAACATTTGTATTACTTATGCGTTAAATTCATGGAGATCTACTCATTGCATTACCTTTTGTTTGTATTTTTATTTTCAAAAACATCATTAAAAGTACTTGTAAGGCAAATAGGAGATTTGCAATAGTCTGCTGATTTGTTAAAGCAAATTTTGAGGCAACTGCTTCTTCCCTTAAACAGGCGGGGATCAGAGGGGCACTGCGCCTCCATGTTTTGAAAACCAAAAATTCGGGCGAATCTATTGAAATTCCGGCAAAAGTTTCTGAAAGACTTAGATTTCGAGCAAACACAACCATCATGTGTCCCCTCACTATTTGCAAAAACAAAAAGACACTTTTCCTAATAGCAATTAGACATGATTGTGGGATAGAATTTTGGTGTGCGTCGTTTTTTGTCACAGCAAAATGTCATTGACAGAAACGATGCGTACCAAAAGTCAATCCCACAATCCTTTGCAATTGCTATTTGGAAATTGTTCTATGGCCGTGTATACACTTATGGACTTAAGGCACACGTTCCGTTCTCAGATGCAGCAATGGAGAGGATAAACCTGACGAAACTTTTCTTTGAAATTTGATGAGTCAAGTTCAAAGAATTCCTGATGTTACGCACTTGACGAAGCTACTAAGTATTAGCTCTATGAGATTACTTTTACCCAAGCCAGAGTGCTAACTAAGGGAATACATCTTTGGCATACTTCGATGGTACTTTTATGTGCTCCAATCTCTTGCTAAAATTTTGTACAAGTTTTATACGTCCGGCATTTTCAATACTTCATTGGACAGCTCTGACTCATACATACGCGTGTCAGTCTAACATATTTTAGCCTACAGTTGGAGCTGAGAAGATCTATTATTTATTCCTTTACCCATATTTTGCGTAGTATACCATTCCATGTCATCAATAACCTCCGGCAAAAGTTTTATCTCATGAAAGTATTATGCATTACAAGAGTTACGCAACGGAAGCTGACTGCTGAATAATCGGTCATTACTTCGTGTCATCATGATGATGACTGTTCCCTGTTTTCACAGAAAAGTCAGGAGCAGATCCTTTCAGCATACATGCAATTTCGTTGTTTGTCTTGTAGCAAAATGGTAGACACTTCAAAAGTTTCTGAAATAGTTCCGTCGTACAAGAGAAAGAACAAGGGTAACATGAAATAGTACTGTTGCACCGATATTGCAAGTAGCAGATATTACCGATACCAATATTTCAGTTCTCAGTTTCAGCCGATACCGATCCGATAACGATATTGGGGGGGAAATAAGCATTCTGCAAATAACCAAAGCCTACGATCAGTACGGTGCACCACAATAAAGTGTCGTTTCATCTTAATGAGGTGACAAATTGATATTTGCATACAAAAGTAATGATATATTGTACCATTATCTTGGAATATGGCACGATAAATATCGGTTAAGTAATATCGGCATTTAGGGTAAATTTTTCCGATATCGATATAGCATGAAAATGGGGAATATCAGCCTACCGATGGTGAATACAGATAATTGTTCCAACATTAGAAAAGAGTACATACGTGTACTAGCCCCATAAATTTAGTACATCCTTTGACGCGCAATAAAAACTTAACTATTCTTCCCAATAGATGATCTGTTTAACAGATCATTATTTCAGGAGTAACTTTACAACTGCACCTTGCGAAATTAAATGTTCAAAAAATGTTAAACCCCGTCTATACGACAAGATATTGAAGGGAGTAGTCGTTTCTTTGTTTTCATTATATCCTGTGCACACATCAAGTTTAAGTTGCTGTCAAATGACAGGACTAAAAAGGGCCGAAAATGGTGCAAATCGAAATTGTTTCGCGGGTCGCACAGAAGGACGCCGCGGGCCGCATGTATACGGTGGCGATTTTAGACCAAAAATGATCACAAAAAGCGTTTCAATAACGAACGTATTTTGTTTTCTATAATAATTATTTTCTACAATTACAAAATATTTTGTGGGCTGAGCCCGCCCTCATATTCATGGTTACATTTTGCTTTACACTGTCATTTTTGAATTCTTGGCAATATAAGCAGAGGTCCCATAATTAGGCTATTCTTCTGAAGTGTACAGGCGTGAATCTGTAGAAGCACAAAATTGAATCAATGAAAAGTTCTATCCTCTTTTTAACCATTTGGAAGATTCTTAATTCTGGCAGACTCAACATCATGGTAAACATATTTTGTCTCAATGCTGAGGTTCAGGGGTTGCGGAATGGGGCATTCTCCCTCGAACAGCCTTCCGGAGTCTTGGTTTTGCTTTTGAAGGCAGACCCTCATCACCCCAAGTATATTTTTGGTTGAGAGAAAGTAAAATTCTCATTTGTGAAAGGCAGGTTAAATTTTTCAAATCTTTGAATGACGGCTGGCAAAGAAAAGAAACGAGTTCAACGTAAGTGGTGAGTCTTCTCATAGTCATTTTGACAACATTATCCTAGTTAATCTGGGTAATGAGATGGGAATTTTAGGATGAAAGGAAAGATTACTGTCTGGAACGAACATTGCTTCAAAGAGTCTACAGAACGTTAGGTTCCCTTTTTAACACTTCCCTGCTGTCACTCAGAGTCCTACTCAACGCTCCATACCAGTGTTTCCATTTTGTTAATTCCGCAGACATTTGGGGAATAACCTCTGGATCCTACCAAAATCATACTGGACCACGGCCAAGCCTATACCCCTTTTGGCATTTTCTAGTCCCCTCATCGTTGACAATGCAATCAACTCTTCCCCTGCCCTTGCGGAGCCGAAGAAGCATAATCGGCCTTGTTCCGTTCATTTTTGGAAACTTTCGCCACGTCTCTGTATTGCAAAAGGAGGGGAAGTTCCGACCAGGAGAGCAAAACTTTGGCCCACTTCGAGGCGCAGGTGACCACATACTATACCTTTAAGCTATCTGTGGTAGGCTTGAGATGCCATCTCCTGTTGTTCCCGCAAACTGTTATCACAAGGTAGCACTACTGACTACCAACATAATCTTCTTCGGTGCCCCTCTATGCGGTTCCTATGCCCCCTATATCAGAACTCCTGGATACGTGGCCTGAATATTGCTTGTGCAAATTTAATGGGACTGGCTTAGTCCTCAGTAAAGGCACGTGTAGGCCTCTGTAGTAGGTCGCCGATAGCTCCCTATAAAAGGTCCTTACAATGACCTATTAAAAATACGGGCTCTTCGAATTTCTGAAAATTTAAAATAAAACCATCACCTTTGCCACTTAGTAAAATTTACTGCAGCGTTCGAAATATTTGTTGATAACAGGATGTCGTGTACGTAACATTGTGCTATCACACAGAACATTTGACTATTGTGCAAAATTCCATACTGACATATTGTGATGTGATAGTATGACTTACGTTGACTTGTAGACACCAACAACTGACTCGAGTTGACTCCACCAAAATGTCTGACTTGACTTGATTTGGCTTTTGTCTTGACTTGACTTGAAAATGTGCTCGCCTTGACTTGACTTCAGCAATGTGACGAATGACTTGACTTGACTTGTGATTCGACCTAAGGGTGAGTCGTTACAACATTGAAAATAAGCAGGGCGGTAAAAGCTTCAAGATAGCATGAAGAATCTCATCCAGTACCAAGACCTATATTGGGAACGAATGCTCAAAGTGCCAGAAGAAGTGGAGCGAGTAAGAAAAAGTGCTTCCACTAACTTTAAAGAGAGAAAAAAATCACAACATGATCTGAGAGGTACATGCAGAACGTGCAAAATGAGATTAGGAGACTTGAAAAAGATTATGAACGTAGCGAGACAAAAAAAAGGAAACAACAAGGAGAGAAAACTGACGAAGACAAGGAAACAAATGGATGAAGAAATAATAAAAATAAAGATAAAAATATAACATGATGCTCGATGAGATAGAAAGGAAAGGAAAAGTTGTATTAGATAATTTGAAGAAGAAGAAAGCAGCAAAACTCGAAAATAGCAGGGAAAAACTTGCAATCTTGGAGGGAGAATTTAAGCGTTCTATGCATACATTTGCAAAGGAACAAGAAGAGGGTCTTGCAAAGCTTGGCAAAATTTCATAACAGATGGTTGGTATGATAAGACGGTATGAAAACTTGAAGGCAACGTCACACAGTGTTCTTGAGACAAGGATCGATTGGACAGTCGTACAGTGTACACCTGATATATGCAAATAGCTTTTGAACATCTGATTGGAGATATGAAAATGCAGCTTCCCGAATTCGACGAACTATCAAAAATGAGAATCACTCTTGAGATAGAAGAAAGTGAAGAATCTCGAGTAAACATTGACGGAATTAAAACAGATGGGTGGACAACTGGCAATATCACAGAGGTGAGCGATGGTGTTATTGTCATTACTGGACGTACATCAGCAAACTCTCAATCGCACATAACTCTTATTAACATGAGTGGAAAAGTTCTACATCAGAAGCAAATGAAAAGCACGTACCAATGGGCTTTTCGTTTTTGTGCCACAGTTTTGTTGGTTCAATGAAATCGGTGTCTTTGACGTACATGAATATTCATACAACAAGAAAAACATAAGTGACGTTATCAACAGCTGGCTGTCAAATAGGGAGCCAATGTGTTTAGCTACTGATGTTATCAACAATCTTATCTTGGTAGGTAGTTATAACAACAGAGATGTGTTTGTATTTGATGATGTGCTGAATCATCATCACACCAGACAGTTGTTTTTTGGAAGGAGATACATCGCTTTGAAGCGCGGTTTGACACCGCCAATGTCACACATTAATCTGACTCTTGTATCTTTCTTGGCATTGCTATAGGGCTTACACTGGATTAGGTAGTTCATACACTAGAGATTTGTTATTTGCAACATTTACTGTAAGACTGGGGTTTTTTCGTTACTGCTAAATCATTACCAGTCGCTAGGAAATTAAAAATTATTGCATTTTTGGACGCTCTTTGACACGGATGAGAGTATACCAATAAGCAGAGTTGTTAACTCGAGTCACTGACTTGGCCTCTTCTTGACTTGCGACTTAACTTGACTTAAAGACAAATGACTTGCGACTTGACTTGACTTTAAGACAAAATGACTTGCGACTTGACTTGACTTGAACATATTTGACTTGGCGACATTAAATGAAAATCTCATCGCTGAGTGTAGCATGAATTTTTCCCCACAAAACTGAGTAACAACAGATTGCAAAGTTTTCCTTCATTTTTCGAGATTGCATTGTGCCGAGGGTGGGACGGATACTGAAAATACACTCAGGGGTCCAAAAAGGACAGCTGTATTGTAGCACTTTAATTGAATCAATCATTCAAATCCACATAGTGTAGGCCTACCTCGCAAGGCTCGCCCCTTATTACAAACAGACGTCGCGTTTATCGTAAGCGTAAACCAGTCCTTTCCTATCTTCTTCGTCTCATCGCCCCTTGCACCAAGGAGTTGTCCCTGCACAGAATGGTATTAAGAAAGCTCACTCCCCTCATTCCTACAAATATAAATGAAAATAAAAGAAGAACATGCGTCTATAAAGTATGAGTGACACGAAAATGAAACTACATGGGGTGAAAATAAAGAGTATTAAAAACAGTCTTTGTATGTGTGGATTAAATGAATTAAAATCGATGGGAATGGCGTAGCCGAAACTTGCGATCGTCGAAGCAATGATGACCTAATGAGCTGTAAGCGTCCTCAAGAAAAAAACCCAATGAAACGCTGTAAAACGCAACTTCCTAGCATCTGGCAATCAAGATGAGATCAAGAGTAATAATTGTTGGCCTCATTTTATCTCCACTTTATGAACACTTATTCGATAGCATAGTGGGGAATTTTTAGTATCTTTTAAATCTCCTGCTTATATAAGGAATATAAACTTCCAAGATTCCCCTGCTGCACTCAGCATTTCCCCCTCCTCATGAATAGCAAAATCGGCCAGTCATCAAAACATCTCCATATTTGTGTGCTATCCATCATAATTATACACGTACGCTTTGCGCAACGGAAGGGAATCATATGACATCCTCAACGATGATTTCGCAGAACTTTTCTGAAATCTTTCCTACAGTATAATTTATTAAAACAGTTTTACTCGTCATGAATCTTTTAGAGCAAAAGCAGGCATTCTTCCACTTTTTTCTCACCATTTTAAGCATACATTCAGTTTAATGGGTGACATTTACACGGTTTCAGACAGAGAAAACCGATTGCTACATGGAAAAAAATTGACACATTATGCAGGGTACCCATCAAGCTCAAAAATGTTGCGTGACGTTGTGTTTGAGGAATACACTCCTTACTTTTAAAACGATTCCGTTTCCATAATGATCCATTGCCTATCCTGATGAGCAATTGTTGGATGTTCCTTAGCATCTGGACACAATATATTTCGTAAATCCATAAAATGTCAAGGTGTGACTCCTTTGGATTAAAATTTTTCAAGATCTTCCACCTGATCTCCATATCTAGGAACAGTAGTCTACTATATATATATATATATATATATATAGGTTTATTAATTTTTTACTTTGAAAATAATGACTTGGGACTTGACTTGACTTGGGCGAAAATGACTTGTGACTAGAATTGACTTGGGCGAAAATGACTTGTGACTTGACTTGACTTGACTTGAAGGTAGATGACTTGGGACTTGACTTGACTTGAGAAAAAATGACTTGGTTACAACTCTGCCAAAAAGGTGTTATGTATAGATGTGAACATGATTCTATACCTGGTATTTCCGGAAACCTTCGGAAACTTTCGAGATTTTTGTGACAAAAATTAGACTTCACCCTCTTCAGCTCATTTGCATGAGGTTCGTTCTACAGGAAGGGGCAAACCTCACTGGCTTATTTCAATTAGACAGTCGTTTCTTGTATGAAGCACCTGCCCCTAAATTGGTGGCAGTTTCAACCTTTGCATCATAACATTGTTCTGAGAAGTCAATTGTCACAGGATTACAAGACGTGAATGATGTTGCTAGCGTATTGATATCAAATTGAAACCAACGAATAAAAGGAAAATTCCCCCTTTAGACGAATGCATAGCTTATCATCGGTAATCTTTTCAGGATGAGTCATACGGTATTAATATAAATTAAAACTTTCCGTTCAACCTCCTTCCAAATCACAAATGATAAGGTATCCACGTGATATGGCATTAAGTGAAGGTAAACTGATGGTTTGTGATTCTCTTCACAAAAGAGCGTATCTAGTCACCATGGAGGAACAAGTAGGGGAATTATCACATGAATTGACGAAACCAGATGGTGACCGAGAACATTGGTTCATTTGAGCGTATACACAGACAGCAACATGCTCATCTACATACTCTGGATGACAGGTGACAGTTTCACAGCTGGTAGAAGAGTCATTGTACAGTATACTCAGGATGGTAGCGAGTCACTTAGACAAAAGGAGATAGATAGCAACGATGTGAGATGTTTAGCAACAGTAACATCAAATTCGATATCAGAAAAATTATTGATATCATGAATCTGCAACCATGGGCGTGGATCATGAGGGGACTGGGGACGCGTCCCCCTCACTTTTTTGGAAGGGGAGACGCGTCCCCCTTACTTTTTTGAAAGGGGGACATCGCCAAAAAGTCCCCCCCCCTAACTAAAACTGTGATTACAAATTGACACTACATACTAAAAGCTAAATTTCGCCCAAATATGTCACCATTTACCATTTAGACACCTTCCAATTTCAATTTTTCTTCAAAGGGGAGGGGACACCCCTCCCCTGAGACCCCTCCCCAGGACAACGATTCATATATGGTGAAAAGGCTAACAATTTACTGTTCACTCACTTTACGAAGTGAAGTCCTGATTTACCCCAAGGACTGAGTAAAAAATTCACTTAAGCAAGCAAAAGGAAAAAAAAACAACTGATTTTTCCAAACGACGTAAATTTCAAGATTTTACAATCTTCAAGCGCCTTCTGAGATGAAGTTCAAGTAATGACAGAATGCAAAATTCTCATGAAAACATCTTTTTTAATTCACATTCACCACATGATCTATCGTACATACATCAACAAGACGAACTTATTTAACGAGCATTCAGTTCGCTCTGTCCAGAGTAATCTATAAAAAGGGCTAAATGAAAAAGTTTGTATCGAAAGATTCAATTGACACTGGCCTATTCCTAAAATTATTTGCATATAGAACGATCAAAATATAGCCTTACACTCATTTTGGATGAATTCGTATGATTATCAACAGAGGGAATATTCAGTCCAGTGCCTCGTGTTGTGTACCGGTACATGATTTCGGATCCCACATGGAGAGCTCAAGAAGGCTCCGATGAATGAAAATTCTTAAATTGCCTAGATCCCTGTGGAGGAGTTTCATAAAATCCTAATTCAAAGTTCCCATTGGACAGAATTGGTTATGCATTTAATTATGCACGAAATCTTGTCAGAATTTATTGAACTTGAGCAGTAATAAGAAAGGCTCTATCTTATGTTCCTGCATGTAGGACCTATGTTGAGGTCAAAATAAATATTCACATTTTGTTTGCATCCATTTCGGAAACTTGTAATCAGATTTATAGTCCTCACAGAGATATTCTAAATTGCTGGCCACCAAACGAATATAAGAAAGAGTTGAAATGTTCGATACACTATACTGAAGACACTAAACGTGCGTTAATCACGTTATTTCGCTATTGTGTCCTAACGGTATGAGTTTTACATGTATTCAGAACAGAGAATATTGACCTAAAACCGTTGCAACCCACTACAACTCTCCGCGACCCCCACGACCCCCACATGGGCTCGGGACCAATCAGTTTTCACCTTGCGACCCACTTTTGGATCACGACCCACCATTTGGGAATCACTGATGTAATATATATTCTTTCCAGCCAGTTTAGAGCAGGACCACACATGGCAGACCAATGATGTAAAGGTTTTAAAGTCAAGAGGATTATTACGATTTAAGTAGTCAAAGATGTCCCTTGGGAATGTAACTTCTTTAGGGGAGCAGAACTCTTTCTGGGGGAAAAGGATTGGTTGTTTTCCTGGGCTCTTGTCTTCCAGAGTGTCGAAGAGACTTTGGAAAAGGTGCATAATGTTGCTAAGTCTGGTGTGAATTTACGCTAGAGACTACGTTGAGAAACTGAAAATTAGGTGTTTAAAACTTGATAGTTTTTCGGAAGTCTCGACTCTTTGGTGAGAGCCGAGGTCGAAAACCACTCAGTCTGGGAAATGCACACAATACACGTTGTCACATACGGGCACCCTAGACATATACTGACGCTTTCGAAATCTTCGGCATCCGAAATTGGCAGTTTTAAATTTATAAATTTGCAACATCCTCAACATACCACACTTAAACAGCCTTTTCAATTTGAAAGGAATTAAGTTTCATCAAAGCAGCCCAAAAATGACTCTTTGATTCACTTTTTAACCAAACCATGCCACTTAAAACTAAATCCAGTCATATAATTCGGTGATTAATTCCGATTGGATAAGGGGAGCTGAAAAGTATACTCCCAGTCCGGCGAATATTCCGTTAATCCTTTTTGTGAAATATTTTTGCTTTGTAATTTGAAGAAGTATTCAGTGTGTCGGAATAAGGCCTTTTTATTATCTAATTGATAGTTTTATTTTTATTCTTGTCTTATGAAAACACTGACGGCTAACTTACGCATAGATTTGCGAAGATTTTTATCCTGCAACCACGTGAGACACCTATGATTGTCATAGGTATTTACAAATTTGTAGTGAATTGAACGATGATTTATTTGTACATCCAAATGAAATAACAAACAGTTACTCTATATTAACAAAACAATATTTCAATTTATTAAAATAAATTATATCGAATGAACAAAAAAAAAATAACTAAAACAACTACCAAGCAAGTATTTCACTCTGTAAATGAAGAGAGAGTTTTGGCTGGTCTGGCCCATAGGCATCAACCTTTAACCAAAATAAACAAACTATTGAGAAAATACAAAAAGCAGAGAGAAGAGACAAAAATACAGGGACCTTGAAAGCCTAAAGTTTTAAAGATTCGTGCAACTTAAAATAAATTTAAAACAATGTATAAACCAAATTATTTTGAAATTTTCGAATAAAAGATGTTAAGAACAAGGAGGATTTAACGTTGAAAGAGAGACTCTTACTTAAAGTTACAAAGTGAGCAACGTGCATGTCGTTGCAAAGCGGGGTTCCAGCTACAGCTTGAATTACGACGTACCTATTCATGTGACTCCTCCCCCCACCCTACGTCATCGAATTCTGTCGGTGTCACTCTAAAAGAATGAGAATAGTGTAAATGATGAAGAATGCACTTCTGGGTAAGAAATACTTCAATTTAATTTTAAGGATTTTTCTCACACTGGCTATCTTGCTTTTTACAAAGCAAACTTAATTTTCCATTCCAATGTTTAACAGTAAAAAGGCTTCGCGTGAAAACGTGCAAGGGGAACCACATGCTTTCTCAATAAGCCAGTTCAGAGTTACCGTTTTGTTCTAAAAGTCAAAAGGTTATAAGGGTATGCGTTGTTCCAATGAGTAAACGCTACTATAGCCACGCATAGAGCACAATGCACAAACCTAAGCACAGCGCGTGACTTTTGATTCCGTTCTATACACCTATGACCTACGACCTGAAGAGACTGAACTCTGAACTGGCTTACATACAGGGCCTGATCCCTTCTTCCAATAGTCAAAATATCTGGTCACTGATACCGCAAATGTTATGGTCAATATATTTTAACTTCTATATAGGTCTTTTAGAATTACATATTAAATTTAATTAAGGGAGCAATAAAAGGGGGGAACCCATCGAAGAGTGTGATGTTATTTGTTGCACGTAAGAAATATGTTTTACTATTGGTATACTTTGATGACTTTTGTTACATAATCGCATTAATTTGTATTGTACCTTCACTTAAAGAAATGGGGGGTGCCACGTTTACGGGTCACATCGGTGTTGAAAATCCCATGAACTAATAGAACTAGAAATTCAAACAAGACTCAATTTAGGGGTAGGCCAAACCAAAAGAGGATTTTTTAAAGTATGCAAAAAGAAGTGTTGGGATGGACCAGGTTAACCCCTCTCAATTTATAGCTGCAATGGAAGATAACCTAGCATGATTACAGTGAAAGAACTATAGGCTTTAGGCAAGACTTTTTATGCGGTAACCGACTACAGCAAAGTTACTTTGTTTCGTTGATTACAGGAAAAATGTCGTTTTTATCATGGTCAGAAATCATGGGTAGATAAGGGGGCAATATTCCTCCCCTTTTGGAGGTGTTCCCATTTAATACCATATTTTCACTATGATGGGTTTTTTGTAAGGATGCACACCCCCACTACTTAACACAAGTTCCAGCTACTGCTTTAAATCGCAAATTTATGGCACGATTTTAAGACGGTAACAGAAAGTTTCCAAACCGGGCACCCGCCCCTAGTAAAATGTCTTCCCATATGCCCATCATGGGTGCAGATCCTGGTGGGAACAGCTGGACGCGTCCCTACCAACTTTTCTCAGTGGTGGGGACAGGGTATACAGTGTAGCCTACCCACCAATTTGTCTTGACTAAACGCTGCATTTCGAATTCTCCTGTATGGATTCTGGAGCAGTTTATCCAGCATTGTGCAAATGACATGCTATAAAAGACGAAAATTATTATTGACACTGTTAGGCGTGACTTATCCGAGGAAGTATTAACACATTCAATCATGTGAAACATAACATATACATGAGACAGGTAAATTGTGATCAACAAAACGGACTGAGTGGGAACAAAACAACACTGTGTGCTGAAGTAAGAATAAACTAGGCCTTACAACCTGTTTCACTATGGTACACTTTTCATCTTACTGTGAGACGTATGAACTTTCTGAGATGGATATATGAGCATGCAGGAGCAAAATTCATTTAAGTATACGAAAGTATATATTGAGAGGGAACGACGGCGGCGGAGGTGTCTCCTTTATGTCCGGTATAGATGGCAAATATCTTGCCCCCATATTTATATAGAAATATGTAAAGTATACAACCTCCGGCCTATGGAGCGGACATTGTAATTTGAGAAGTCAACAGCTACAGAGACCGTTTTGAGATAGAAATGTGACTTTTTTGCTAGCTCGATTTTCCATCACTTCTCTTTACGTGAGACCTAAGCTGCTGCCTGACGGCTAATGCCTCGTCACTCCATCTTATCACGGTAATTGTATGGTGTCTGCAACAACAAATTTGGCTATCCATCGTCACCTGGCTTTTCCACTGTTAATGCCTATTTCTTCACTAACTTAAAACCCTGTTCAGGCCAATCACCTAAAAATGACGATCAGAGGTCAATTGAAAGAAGCAGAGCTGGTATCACAAGTAATCAAGCAAGTAATCCACAATCAAGAATTCTTCAATCTACTTAAGGGCTGTATTGAAGAAGCACTGAATTCCAAGATCGAACCTCTGAGAAAGCAACTTGATAATATGAACGGGAAAATACTGGATCTTGAAGCCAAATTAGAAGAAAATTAGTGCATTCAGAAACAACTAAACGATAGTGGAATAAAAGCCCATTACCAGATAAACGAGTTAGAGAATTACTCTAGAAGAAATTGCCTACGTAAGGACGGCAAAGAACGACCTATGATCGTAACGTTTACATCATACGATGACCGAGATAGATTTATTCGTGCCCGGACGAAACTGAAAGGCTCCGGCATAGTAGTAAGAGAGGATTTGAAAAAGGCTAATCAAGAACTTTTGTGAAAAGTTAAGGAACACCCGATTGTTAAAACCGCCTGGAGCCATGATGGGAAATAATAGCCCTTATTGCAAAGGATGGTCGAGAGTTCAAGAAATGTATAACCAAACTTTCGTACCTGTTGTTTCAGTTTTCTTTTCTCCAATTCGTTTTGGCTCGCCACAACCATTTTTGTAATTGTTCCAATCCTTTCTGTTTTTGTTTTCGTTTGTTTATAGTTATATCCGTTTGTGTGTATGTGTATGTATATTTATATTTTTCCTTGTTCATATGGCTAGAAATAATGTAATCAATCCATTAAATAATTTTGATCCAACTTGATATCAAGAGAACATGCAATTTCACGAATACAGACGACTTTTACAATACATTTATGAACTAGTAGAAATTCATAAATCGTTTAGCCTTTTGCATTGTATTGTAATTGTAGAAGCCTCAACAAAAACCACTATAATCTCTCTTTACTACTTCGTATCTTAAACTTTAACTTTGATTTATGTTTCTGTTTCTGAAACTTGGTTACATGAACACTCCGCTACAGAGCTTTTCCAACTTGATAATTACAAATTCGTCCATAGACCTCGTATCCAAGGAAACGGTGGAGGGGTTGGTCTTTATGTTAACATTAACCACCACCATCTAATTAAAGATGAACTCTCTACTTTTCATGAAAATGCTTTCGAATCACTCTTTGTTGAAATAACAAAACACAATAGCAGGGTTATTGTAGGCTTAAGTTATCGACCCTCATCATCCGACCTAAATACATTCTTAACGACACTAGACAAAATTGGCAACAGTTCATGTTATATTGGAGATTTTAATATCAACATTCTCAGTATTACTGGTACTCAAACTCCTACAAACGTTGTCCGGAACTTTCAAAATTTAGTCTCCTCTTTTGGATTCCAACCTCTAATTGATAAACCTACTAGGGTAACTCATGAAACGAGAACATTACTGGACAATATTTTCACAAATACGTTTCACAATATTTCCTCTGGTGTTATTATCGATGACCCTTCAGATTATTACCCGATTTTCTGCATTTCTGATTCTGTACTGCCTAAGCATGACCATAGAGGGAATCAGGAACAAAACTGTGTACGTCAGGTGCATCAGGCTGGAATCAACAAATTTGCCGAAATTCTTTCAGAAGTTGAATGGACTAATGTCCTAATGTGCACTGATACAAATTTGGCCAATAGTCTATTTATGGAGAATTTTCACGAAAATAACGTTAATTGTTTCCCTGTCGTCACTGTTAAAACTCCCAAAGCTCGGAAAGTGTGGTGTTCTAGTGGGATTTTAAACTCTTGTCGTACAAAAAGTTAACTGTACCGAAATACGTCAAGCATCCTACTCATGAGTATAAAGCTGCTTATGACAGATTCAGAAACAAACTTTCAACTGTTATTCGCATTGCCAAGTTTAATTACTCTCACAGGAAATTTAGCAATCCAATTATAAAAGGAACCTGGAACGCCATTAACACTGTCCTGCTTGGGGGTATTCGTAAGTGCAATAATGTTACCGAACTGAATGAAAATGGTAAGAACATTTCTGATGTCGATGCTATTTGCAATATTTTTAATGATTACTTTGTAAGTATTGGATAAACCCTATCTAGTAGTATCGTGAATGGTGCTAATATTTCTTTTGTGAATTACTTGCCACCTATCAATGAGCATTGTATGTTTTTGCATCCCACAGACGCTTCCGAAGTTTTAAATATCTTAAAAATTTAAAAGAAACCAGCCCAGGACATGATGAAATTAACTGCAAAGTTGTAAAAGTAGTGGCTCATTTTATCGCTAAGCCCTTATGTCATATTACTAATCTATCATCAAAAAACGGTCTCATAATAACCGATCTGAAACAAGCTAGAGTCGTCCCAATCTATGAAAACAATGAAAGAACCCAGAAGAGTAACAATGGACCAATTTCTGTCCTACCAACTCTTTCAAAAATCTTTGAAAGAATTGTATTCAATCGTTTATTTAGTTTTCTGACAACTTGTAATATTATTTATAAAAATGAGTATGGTTTCCTTCCAGGGAAATCTACGGCTCATGCCTTGATCAATTTTGTTGACAATATTATCAGTGCTTTTGAAAGTAATAAATTCTCATGTGGCATTTTTCTTGACCTTCCCAAGGCTTTTGACACGCTAGATCACGACATTCTTTTATGTATCATTACGGTATAAGAGGAAAAGCCTGGTTTAAAGATTGTCTTTCTAACAGGGCGCAGCGTGTTAGTATTTCCAATTTTAAATCTCATCTTCGCACTATTAACAATGGTGTTCCACAGGGATCCATTCTTGGACCTTGACTGTTTGTGATTTACATTAACGATCTGCCCTTAGCAAACCCCAGTTCTATGTTCACCTTGTACTCTGACGACACCAATATCCTTTACGAGGGCTCTGAAAATAACTCTCTTATTCATCACATTAAAAGTGACATCAGGAATGTTACTATTTGGTTTTCTGCCAACAAATTACATTTAAATGCCAAAAAAAAACTACAGCTGTCCTTTTTCACCCCTATCAGAACCGGCTCATTCTTGGTAATAGTACTGGTATCTCTATCCAAAGCAATTTTATTCCTTTTGCTGACTCCGCTGCCTTTCTAGGAGTCACTTAGATAATCATTTAAGTTGGGAACCTCATATTATATCATTTGCAGGAAGCTTGCTAAAGGCTCCGGTATCATCTCAAGGTTAAAATATTTTCTTCCGAAGAAGATCCTTCTTATTATTTACAGTTCCCTTATTTTGCCTTTTATTTCCTACTGTACTATTGTATGGAGTAATGCTGCTTCTACACGTTAATAAACTGCTCGTTGTTCAAAAGCGAATCTTTCGTGCAATCGATGGCAAGTCACATCTGGACCATTCGAAACCCATTTTTAAGAAATACAACTCTTTAACCGTCTTTGATATAACTAAGCATCAAGTAGCTGTATTCATGTTCCAGTCCTACCACAACTTATTACCAAATTCATTCTCCGAAATTTTGCTCTTCTTGCTCATTGTTATGATACCAGAGACAGTTCTTATTCTACCATCCCATTTTGTGGACTCACAACTAGCCAGTGTAACATAAGATATTTAGAACCGTTCACATGGAATGTTCTCAATGACTCAATAAGAAATTTTCCCTCCCTATTAAGCTTTAGAAGAAGTTTCAAATCCTACTTGCTATCTTCTTACATTTAAAATGCATTGATATTGTTATCTAGCCATGCCCTTTTTCTCGTTTTTTTGTTTCATGTCTTCGTCCCTAATCTTGTTAAATACGTCAAGTTATTTTCCACGTGGTGTTGTATTCTTTCTTTTTGTAAAGGGAATACACATCTCTCAAGCTTTCAGTAGCTTTCTGGTGCTACCCCCCCCCCACCAGCTATTAATGTTGCTTTTTATGTCTTGTGATTACTGTAAATTCTTGTATTCTGGACTGGTTGAAATAACGTTGAATTGAATTGAACTACAAATTATCACCAGTTCTCATTTTATTATGTTAATCCACAGTTGTTTAATTAATAGAGGACGGAAATTACATTTGTGGCAGTCTGTAATTGTTTTGTGGGAGAGGACACCAGACCCATCGTTTACAAAAGTCTACTTACATTATTTGTCCCCTAATTTTTTTCTGCAGGCACCCATGTACTTCCCGAAACTAAATTCCTAAGCCATGATATTTAAAAATTAGGAAGGTTCATTGGGTCTGGAAAGTGTTATTTCCGTCGATATGGAAGATATATTTGCCAACAAAATTCTTGTACGCTACGCGTGAACCTATGATCGCTCTTCGCTTAGATAGTATCAGGGAACAGACATGCGTCCCCACCATTATCCAAAAGGGACTGCGTCCATAATACCCATGATAACAATCTCTTAAATCTCCATCGAAATACCACAACACCATAAAAATCAAACGAAAAGAAACGAACAAAATACATGACTACAGTTAGAAATTTGCCCTCCCACCCAACCATAGGCCGAAAATCACGACGGTACCCGGGTTGGGAAATATATTCCGCACTTTTAGGCGATAGTCCCATTGACTTTCACATTTTTGTACAGCAACTTTTGGCTCAGGGTCCCTTTATCCCTAGCCCTTACTTTTTCACACATATCTCAGCTCCTGTACCCAAGCCTCGGTTTTGCCTTTTAAGCACTCAGACTTATTATAGGTTCGATCGGGGAGTTTTTCGAATATCTCCCTGGTTCGACTAAGGTCAATAATGAACTTGTTGGGTTTCATGGATTATCTGACACGGGATATACTGGAGACTACCGCACCCTGCCGACTTTGATGAAGACGAACAGCATTTGTAGCTGCATAGTTTGCAATGCTGTGTTAATTTTTGTTTGCACAGTGTAGTGCGATGTAATATATACATATTTATATATATGTAAATATATATATATATATATATGTACATATATATATATATATATGTAAACTTTGATTAGGAAAATATTATCTATCTACTCCGTCCATTTTCGTGGGTGTGATTTGTCCCTAACTCTTAAGTTTGTCAATAAGCGATATAGCACAGTCCTGCTTTTCATATTCCAGGTTTGAGGCTGATCACTGACTGCTTCATGAAGGTGCACCCATTTAGGTTGCTCACTGAAAATAGTATCAAGATGCAGATCATGAAAACATTTAACAGCAACGAGTACAAAAGATTCACTGTAAAAGTTTACAGCTTCAATAAGTTATGTTAACTTGATTCATTTTCAGTCTTTCAGAAGACGTTGTAAAGGACTCCACTCTCAGTCATAAGGAATAACTCGTTACGAGCGAATAGCGAAGTATATTTGTCGTGTTTTGGACTTGCAACAGTCGTTAGGTCCAATATGGTGACATTTCTC
>WURT03447732.1:0-22444 GCA_009936505.3 Holothuria glaberrima
AGACTGGGGATACACTCACGTCCGTCGGATGGGGACGTTAAATGGCGGTCCCGGGAGCAGGATTGGGAGCGATTAGTGCACCCCTGCCTCGTTAACCCCTGGGCACTAGTCGAAAAGAGAAGACGAATCTCGCCGGTGTTCATCCACGCTCATTCTGGTTTTAGGGTCGTTAATGAACTAATTGGCTTCCTGACCCTCAAACGTTAAACTTACACTTACCCAACAAAAAGTATTGCAAATAATTGTTGTAGTTTGCGTTATGGAAGTTGCCGTAGCTATACTCGTTTATATGTACAATGTACGATAGAAACTGTATGTATACATCCGACACCTGTTACGAAGGTTAGCATTGAAGTTACGTACAAGCAACGCGAAGTAAACGACTTCTGTGCAATAATGCAATACACCAGTCACAATATCGAATCAATTGGGAAAAGAAATTGTATAGTGATGTTACTGAATCTTGAACCAAATCGGATAATTCACAAAACCGGTTTTTCACACATAGGACAAAACAACTAACAGGTTGATACTTCAAAACTCTTTGTCGATACTTTTTAAGAGTGGGAGACTTATGACAGGGAGGGGTGACAAAAAATCAGTGTAACATTTGCTCACACTAGTCACTTAGAAGAAAGTCCGATGCCTTATTTCTATGGGAGAACAAATTATCAAGCATATTTCAAAGATATGGAACTCTTGGAAATTCGTATTAAGGTCTTTCTTCATGCTTTGCACTAAAAGTGCCCGAGCCTCAAATGACTATCGCTGTTTTACCAGGTATAGAAGGTTGATCTATGCACGAAATTAAGGTGCATGGTCGAAGAAGAGGGTTGCCATCAGGGGTAATTACTAGTCAAAGATTAATGAAGAATACATTCCTTTTTTGTTTTGTTCTTATGTGGATTGCAAAAAAAATAGTACCACGTCATATGTTATGATTGTGTTACTATTAATCACAATGTATCGTAGGTTACTTAATGGTCCTTCTGAAGGTGCTTTAATCCGGCGCGTTTGCGAATTCGTCGGCTGAGCAACCTATTTTGACGCTAAGACTGTGTCAAGTGGGAAGAACGCCGAAGTATCCGGAGAAAAACATAAGTACCTTAAGCGGGATTCCAACCTGTGAAACACATTGGTTGGCAGCACGCGTAAACCACCCTGTCACCGGAGGAGTCAATTAATGATGATCAAATCTAGAGTACCTATAAGTGCAAAGCTTAGTTAAAACAATGTCGAGGCGAAGGCAGTCCAGAGAATCTTCGGGAGGATGCTCTTGACGATATTTTCCAGGAATCTTTGGAAGAACAAACTGTTTCTGACTTGATACGAATCTCAAATTTAATGCATCGCTTAACAGTATTGCTACATCGATCGAAAAAGGGGTCGTGTAGCTGATATTCGAGATACTTTCAAGCTTTTTTTGAGCACAGTAGTTGACAGTTTCAAGGGGCATCACAAAAGAAAACTTGATGAGGTACGAGTAATTAAAGTCATTGTAATACATTCTTAAAGTAGTTTATGAGTCCCTCAAATCTGAAATGACATGGACGCTTGGCAATCAAGTTGTTTTGAGGCAGGCAAGTGACTAAAAAGAGGTCTCGAGGGTAAATAGTTTTTTCCCTTGGTGTTAACATGCAATTACCAGTATTATTAAGTCACTCAAGATTAGGCGATATTTTGATTTCAAACAGTGCTTTCATCAAAGGAATTGCAAAGATCTTTCCAAAGTTTTCATCTGTTATGTTGATGGCAGACTTTGAGGAAAGAGTACATTTGACTGTCGAGGTATTACCGTAATTCTAAATAGGGGCCTTAATTCAAATATAGCAAGTTACAGATCTTATGGAAGATGCGAAGAAAGCCCCCCATTCATCAAATTTATATTTTCACATCTCACTTCTGTGAGTTACACTTCTTTTAATTTCTCTTGGACTGTAATTGCGATACTAACCTGCCTCGCAGTCTATCGCAACTATTGTCACTGTTTTTAGTTCGTAGAACAAAATAAGTATTTCATTGTGAAACAATGTCGTCACAGATGCAAGTGCGATGTATGTCTAGCACATGACATGTAGCATGGATTTATGAAGAGACGATACATATTTTGATTTGGACGTATTTGTAGTGCATATTACTGCGTTCGTTGCTTTAGGACAACAAAGAGGTTACTTAGTAGCTGTTGGTAAGATGATAAAGGGTGGACCTTTACGTCTCCTGTGTCAAGTAGTTTTGAATGAGGTATTTGGCAACAGAAAATATGAGTGGATTTAGAAATATGTTAGATGTATGTAGATTTTTGTATCGGACTTGCATAGGAAACCTTTAAAAACAGCTGGGTAAACTTTTACCAGTTGTTTACGTATGTCACGTCCTAAACTGTTTGGTAAATACTTCCAAATTGGCCATCACGTACCCATGTTGAGTGAATTTTTCACCACGTAGGGTAGATTTGTAACCACCTTGGGTAGTTCCTTACCAAACGTTTAGGCGATGGGATATGGACTTGCATAAAAGTTTACTAAACCGTTTTTAAAATGAAGAGAGTAATCAGCTATTGTAGTTGTGTGAAGGTGTGTGTGTGTTTTAATATGTATCAAAACGGTCCGGTTTGAGTGACAAATTTGTTAAGCAAGTTTGGATGGGCTTGACCGGACAAAGTCTACTGAGAAAATTTCTCTTTGGGAACTTCTCTTACCTTTCATCGGACTATTCCTACCAGGAGATTCCCAACCATGTCAATTGCACTCTGCAGACAACTTCCCACAGTATGAAAATTTAGAATTAGTCACTGTCCGAATTAACCACCTCACCGTGTTTAATTGTCCGAGGTAGAAATTGTTCAAGTGGTAATTATCCATGGGTCGTCTGCCGACGGTGGGAGGGGGGCTAGAGGAAATCGTCCTAGTGGGTATTGTTCAGAAATCGTACATGGGTAGAATAACACCTTCATTGAAATTTGATACCCTCTATCACGAGAGAACCAAAGGGAAGTATGAAACGCCAAATGGTAAATAGTTTTATAATTGATGCCTTGACGTAGGAACTTGAAGAGAAACTATAACGTCTACTCAACTATGCAATAAGCATACAAGTAAAACAATGTCATTATCTTGTAATCAAAGATTGCACTTAGCCGCGTAAACCCCTTCTTCCAAACGGCTTCGAGGGGAGGGCGTGGGATACACCTCCCATAAGGGAGAAAATAAAATCTTTCAAAGGAAAATGCTTTCTTTTAAGGACAAACTTGTGATGCCAAAACTTTTGAAAAATGTTTTCACGCTCGTGGTTACAAGGGTAGGGGAAGGGGATAAGCCCCCTTGGAAAAACCTCCGCCTCAGAGAAAATAGAGAACACAAATAACGTTTGCTTTCATATATATCAACACATCTCACCCCCAAAAAATACTTCGCCTCTAACATTATGCTACCTTGACCCCTTTAGTAGCTTGTTTGGCTACGGGCCTTAACATGCTCTTGCGTAAACTGAGAGTATAGACTGGTACGCTTTTGTACGAATCTGTTAGCTCTGTGTATAGACTGAACTCCTTCCGAAACTTCAGTAGTCAAACTTGAAATGATGTATTCCTAAACGTTTTGTGGAAGATACCTGTGGGCATAGCTTTTCTTGTGGGGGAATTTCTATAACGTACTTTCCATGTAGGGTGACTATGGATACTTTTTAATTATGCACAAAATTACTTATCAAAATTTTGAAATAACTCTGAAAATTTATTGCCGTAAGCGTTAGAAACCAATCACAGTTGGTTTCCATAATAAAGTGATGAATAGTCAGCCTCAAGGTCATTACGGGTTTATCATCAGTGTTGCAATCGATGCCACAGTTCGTAAAGCTTAGGACACAGCATTCGAGAAGGAATATGTCTCTAACACCCCCGGATTCGAGGCTGAGACAGTGTCCAAAAGTGACTGTGGTTCCAGGTGCCCTGATTACAGCCGGCAAGACCGTGACTTACACGAGGTTACTGTTTACCCATCTGATTTGCAATGCTAAAGACGTATCAGTTTCTAAGAGTAATTATATTTTAGTTCGTTGTAGCCTAAATGACTTGCCGTTATACGGCACGTTTGATTTGTCACATTTGCAATGCAAAACATGATTCTTGGAGAAAGAATAACGCATTTTCGTGCGTGAGCTCTTGAAGGAAAATATGAGTTAGAATTAAATTACCATTTATTTGCAGGCATGGGATCGGGATGAAAGATTTTTTATGGCAAATTTTGAGACTGGAGGGTAAAAGGTAGAGAGCATGAAATTAATGCAGAAGGCTGAAACCACAAATCGGCATAAGGACTTGCCTCGTCTGGATAACGCCCTACTCTCGAGGCCTCACACGGAGACTGCCAATGCTGGTACAAACTAAAGTAAAGGGAGACGTTATTTGACTATCAAGGTGACTGAGCATGTGAACTGCTTGCCTACGTAGCAGACTGCACGGCATATTCCATGTTCAGTCGGTGGTTTGGGAAGCTGAGGGGCTGAGCAAACGTGGGGTAGTGAACTGCCTGCCTGCTTTTCTCACAGACTGTATGGCATATACGTTTTTCAGTCATGTTGGTATACCTTAAAGAGGGGTTTTCAACCTTTTTTGGCTGTCGTCCCAAATTGGCATTTATTAAAGTATTTCGTCCCACCATTATTATTGAGCGTAGGGGCGGCAATCATGAATGCCGAACGGGGGAGCGTTCGGGAGTGGGATTTCCCCCCTCTTCAATATGTGGAAAACGTTGGATAAACACACTTGAAATGGTGCAGTTTAGTGACCTTTATAACCTTAACGATGCACCTTAGGCATATAATACAATATAAATATGTACATTTTTTACGGAACATACTGACGTCTACAGAGAAATTGTATTACGTAAAGTTTATTCCTTATATTATAGTATGTAAACATAAGCCCTATTTTTTTCTATGGGACTTGGGACGAGCTCATGTCCCACCAGAAACTACGAAATGTCCCATCGGTGGGACGCGTCCCCCAGGTTAAAAACTTCCTGAGAGAGAGTGTAAGCAAACAAAACCGCTCAGCTGGGCAGAAAACTGCGTGATTCATGTTTATTCTACGATTTTGAGTGTCTCTTTTAGGAAAGAAAAAAAAACCAACATTTTGATGTAGAGTTGATTTTTACATAATTCAACGCATTGCTTTAAAGTCTAAGGTGGTGGAAGAAGATGACATGAAGGACAAAGATTTGGGATTATAGAGGGCATTTCTTGAACCAACTGATGATAACAAAAACAAAAAATGGTAAATCAATTCACAGAAAAGACGTCACATACTATAACACTGATCTGAATCGAAATCTAGTAGAATTTGGTTTCAAACAAGTGCAGTGGCTTACTACGTCAAGACAGGGAAGTTTCAATGCCCTTCAAGTTCCTCACTTAGAAACACCAATGAGGTTTGACGTTATGGTTTTTGACTAATTTAATTTTGTTTTAATTTAAATTCAACTTACGATTTGTCGTTTTGGGACTTTTAGTTTTTAATTTTCAGTCTCACACGTCAAGTGGTCTAATAATTTCAACTTTCCATTTTCTATTAACAGCCGGAGGCTGTGTAAAGAGGATTATTTCTCAGTTCCTTTTTGAAGTAATTTCCGGATGTCATCCTCGAAATTGAAAGTATGAGGATAGTGGTGGGTTGAAGAATGTAGCGATGCCTACTTCACAAAAGAGAGGTGCTTCGCAGAAGCAGTAACTATGTTCGATTAAAAGGGGCCCCTTAGTGGAGCCCACATGTTTTGGTACAGTATGATTCGATATGTTTCGAGTTGGCTTGATTTTAATTGTTGTCATACCCTAAAAATGAAGAAGGTAGAGATGAGGGAAGATTATGAGGAAGGGAGGATTTTATTTCTGTTTGAACTTCTTTTGCCTGAAGGTGGCATGACCTCGATAAGCCATCCTTAGGTCATGTCTTTTCCACATGTATGTTACATCATGTATTTTATTTCTTGTCATTGAATGAGTTATCCGCTTTTCTCAGAGTGCAATCTTCAAAAATATTGACTTGTTTTTGCTTTAATATTGGATTGGTAATAAAGATTTCCAAATTAAAACAAGATACACTCTGACGTAGATACAGTTTTGAGAGAATGGAACTCATGCTCCGTAAATGTTTTCTTTCAAGTTCATTTACAGTTCACCATCTGGTGATATTTGATATGAGAGTCACATAGAAGACCAACTTTCCTTCGTTACTAATCCCTCAAACCCAGCAGCAATAACCTATTTGTAATTTTAGATCCGTTTAAAAGATCCGATGGGGTTGTTTTTGTCATGAAATACCTACATTATTCCTTGCGGCTATACATTGTGATTTGAAGTATGCCCAGAAACATTCCTTCTTTCTTTAACTTGACCTGCTCATTGTTGGTTTTGCAAGTTCAATTGATACTGTTTGAATGTATGGGAAGCAGAGCCTGGATCGATTTTATAAAAAATATCTTAGAAATAAATGATAAAGCACGCTATAAATGTCATAAATGGAGGGTTTCGACCTAACCAAGAATATAAACTTATGTCTTTTTTAAATTTGCTCATATGATGTAACATATTTCTCATTGTTAACCGTGTAAAATTTTAATTTAAAAACGAAATCATGCATTTTGTTGAAAATAACCATCTTCAAAACTTAAACTTGCTTTGGAGTCGAGATACTGTTTCGTAAAAAAAAAATTCTACATGTTGCGAAACCATCAAATTTAATCTGAAGAAACTTGTAACGGTTAACGAGAACCAATTAACCATGAATGCAGATTCTTCACAGTTATTGGTGTTTCAAGTACTGGTTTTACAGCTACACAGTGTAAATGACAAGAAGCTGGTATCTAATTACTTTCTGCCTTGTTGCTTTAGTGCTCTTATTTGCAACCTAGCTCGTTTAAGCCTTGGGCAAACACTGTAAAGTTCAACTCTAATTTTTAATAATGGCCTATTTTGATAAACATATGTGTGAGCAAGTGATAGATACACCTTGATGATATTCACTTGCTTTGAAGCTGCCACTAGGGAGTTGCTAATATACGTCAATGGTTGTATCAAAATATGTTCTTGTGTGGATAATGGAACAAGCTGTTATCAGGGACTCCCTGCTGTTATGGATATAGATGTATGTATGAGCGAGGTCTTGCGGTCGCCTTCCGCCACTCCTGTGAAATGTCATCCCATGTATCTATAATTATCGACCTGTCTGTTCAACTTGCTAAGTTTATTTTCTATCATTTGAAAACTTAAAAGGTACAGTTTAGAACTCTTTTAATAGCAACTACCTGCTGTCACTAGGGAGCAATTGCTCAAGTAACAGATCTCCAGGACAACTTAAAAATGCTACTTCAATTCACTCTATACCAGTAGAATTAGTAGTTGATACCAATAGACTCTTGTTAAACGCGAAAGAATGTCAAGCCTAATTGACCTTAGAAAGCATCTGACTGTCGGTTTATTAACTATACCTGCCACTCTGTAAGGTCATGTCCTATCCATGGAGATAGTAAGGAGTTCTATATTGTTCTTTTTAAGTTTCCAAATGATAAAAAAGAACTAAACAAGATGAACAGCCATGTCGGTACTTTTGGGTAAATGGGATGACATTTCACAAGAGACCTCTCCTATACATACATGTATATCAATAACAGCTTGTTCCGTTATTCCCACAAGAACATATTTTGATACAACCATTGACGTATATTAAGTGCTTTTATAAATTTTTACATGGCGTAGAAACCTGCAACAACATCTCGAGCCGTCTGTCAGTTTCAAGTCAGCGCTTAATGTAGGAAGCTTATTATAATGTCACTGGGTAAGGGCCTCATTTTGGCCGTTGGGGCTCGGGGCACATCAGATTCGAGGCCCCTCATCAGAGACGGTTGTAAAACTTATATTATGGGGGAGTGGCTGGTATGTGATACTACTAAGTGGAGTGCATTAGCCGGACTTGCCGCACCCAGAAAGCTTTACTAGATATGCCTCCCAGATCCGGATGCGACAGGCTCGTAGACATACAAGGTACTGGAAGGGGCTGGGGGAATTTCAGGGGGACAAATGTGTAAAAATGTATTAAGTCAATTGCAACTTGAAAACTTTCTAGGGGAGGCAACTCTTCCACGGGCCTTTGCCCCCTTGCCCCCCCTGGCTAGGGCCTGGGATGCTATACTTTCAAGGTCGAAAGTAGCATTTGAACATAATACCTTGTAAGGTCAAAATTACTCATAGGTTTGTCGATAAAAACACATTTTAAGATATTCACTCTTAGTTGCACTTAATTAAACTATGGTTGCCATATTTTGTATATGGGGGGCCCTTGAGAGGGAAGCAAGTGCACTTTCTGTCTGTGCCCTTGTAGGTATGGTCAAATAAAGCACCATATCTTACCATTGCAGAGTTTTCAGTACTGCTTTTAAATCAAGTTAAACAGAAAAACGAAATTAATACCAAGAAGAGTGCTAATGTTGCGGGAGCATTATTTATCAGTCGTTGGCTTAATTGACAAGAGATTAACGCTTTCATCAACGACTCCACTTTTTCGATGAGCGGTATTCAAATGTCACCTAACAAAGTCTGTCGCTAAAAATCCTTTTAAAAATTGTTTTATAAAACCACATATTTTAATATCTAAAAATCCTGAAATAAATTTTCTAGTTTGGTGGATATCAGAAGCACTGTTTAAACAAATACGTCAACTTTCTTAGGATAACTACTTCACCATCATGGGCGGCGATCCATCTTTGAAAGTGTGTGTGGGGGGGGGGGGTATAGTCAGTGACTTTATATAAGTGGAGCGCCACCATGGGTTGGCGTGGAACGTACAAAGAAAATTTTGGCCAAAAATAACCCCCAGCTCACCAGAAATGGCCCTTTCCATGCTTTGCAACGTGACACTATGACAACAAGTATTTCCTTGAAAAGATAGGCATATTGAAAAAAGTCTAGAAAAAGGATAAGTGATCAGATATCCGAATATAGTCAGTGGCACTGTCTAAGCGGAGCGCCACGATCAGTTGGCGCGAAGCGTAGGAAATTTTGGCCAAAAATACCCCCAGATCACTGAAAATGGCCCTTTTCAGGCTTTGCAATGTGGCACTATGACAACTGTCAGGAGTATTTCCTTAAAAAAGGCCTATTTTAAAAAGTCTAGAAAAAGGTAAAGTGTTCTGATTTCCGGAAATAGTCAGTGGCACTATCTAAGCGGAGCGTCACCGTCAGTTGGCGCAGAGCGTAGAAAATTTGGGCCAAAAATACCCCCAGATCACTGGAAATGGCCTTTCCGGGTTTTGCAAGATGATACTATGACAACTGTGAGAATTATTTCCTAACAAAATAAATACGCCTCTTGTAAAAAGTCTAGAAAAAGGTAAAGTTTTCTGATTTCGGGATCTGCTGGGTTGATTTCATGGGGAGCGGGGATATATAGTGTACAATATCCCCCATCCCCCAGGATCGCCACCCGTGTTCATCATCCTATTTTATGACACGTAAATCACCAGGCTTTAATTCCTTGCCAATGGGATGCAATTGTAGTGCGGTTGTTTAAAATTGAGATTTTCATTCGCAATTAACTGTATTTAGTCTTAGTTAACACATTGTAAAGGACAAGAAGGGGGATCATGTTTCAGGTTTCAAGTTTACTCTCTACTTTCCACGCAAGAAGAGTTTTGTAATATTATATCCGCAAGTACAGAGAATGCAATACACAGAAAATGAACATAGGAACCAGAAATGACTTTGAACTTTTCTGGTCTGTTCCCTTGATTATAGATTAAACTGATGGACATAATCAGCTTCTCAGTAATTATTTATGTTCGGCATTGCATTATTCCAGATATCTTACCATGTTTTAAGCTATTTAAATTATAGCTAAAAGGTTTCCAAAACCTGACCTTTAGTGACTTTCATTGACTTTCGACTCCACCAAAAGTAATTAGTGGCATATATTCAGTATTGCAGACTCTGGAGCACAGTATGAGATTTATACATTTTTCCTACTTTCAATATTTTTTTACAATGTTAAAACCGCTTGACCTTTGGTGACCTCATATGCTATTTGAACACCACCAAATACAATATAGATCATTTCGTGGAGCACCCACTTTTCAGTTATAAGATCCATAGGGGTACCTTCCTTCACATATGGTATTTACAAGGTTTAACCAATTGACCACTGTGACCATAAATAGGTCTTTTATCCCCACCAAAAGTAATGTGAATCATCTACTCAATATGGACTTTCGTACATGTCACATATGAGACACTTGGAGATCACACATCTTGAGAGAAGTTATTTACGAGAAGTTTAAACAATTGACCTACCCAAAACAGTATTGAATTGTTTTACTTAAAATAATACATCCAGATGGCAAATATGAGATCCATCTAGATAAGCCTCCTTCAGGTATGATGTTTACAAGGTTTTAGCTCGTTTGAGCTCTAGGGATTCCAAATGGCATTGACCTCTACCAATACAATAGGGGTATTCTTTTTAATATGAGGGTGCACACAGGTTAAGTATGAATTCTTCGCAGTTACTCCTATTTGAGATGTTGCTCCTTACCAGTTACTCCGTATTTGCAAGTAAAATGTTCCAAAAAACATACACACACTGTTTGCACATCAGACAACATCGAAGGGGCTGCTTCTGTCCATGACTACTGTAGGAATCGAATAGCACTCCCAGTCCCGTCAATCTCAAACTGGGGACTGTCAAAAATTATGAAATAAAAGTAAATAATGAAACAAAAATTTCTGTTTGCAAATGATGGATGTCACAAAGTCAATAATTTAAACTTGCATGTACTGAAGTCCTGTCTAAATTACCATTTTGGTTTCGTTGAACGATGAGAGCGAAAACAATGAAATCAATTTATTTACATGAAAGAAGAATGTTTTTATTTACATTAAAGAATAGTTTATTAATCATTATCCAAGCCTACAACATATTCCATACCATTCTTCATTTTGGTAGATACAAAAGCAATGAGACCTTTAGTTTGGAATAAAATACTGTTGACATTAGCTTAGAGGCAAGGCTCAACGAGAATGAAAGCTAGGTTATTCACATAAAACACAAATGAAAGGATCAGTCACGGACTTGTGTATCTCATGGCTAGCAAACACTCATATCATTCGCGATCTGACAACTTGTCCAGAACATTAACTATCCGGAGATTCCTAAGGGCATTCCCTCACCCCCACACCCGCCCCGATGATTTCCACTGGACAAAATCCTTCTAGAACATTCTCACTCTGGCAAATTCAAAGCCAAATTTCCTCCATTAAAAAATTGGAAATGTTCCAGGTGGTTATTGTCTGAGGGAATTTGTCAGGTAGGGAATTGCTCGGCTGGGATTTATCGGGGGTTCCCCAAGCCAACTGTTAAACTGTAACTCAGTTCCATCAGGTAATATTTCTTTTCACCCCTTTGTATGGAGTACGGTATATATTCTTTGCTTTCGAAAAGATATTTCCGGAGTAACCTTATAAGGTAACCTTACAGGTTTTTCTTTAAAATATTCAACTGTTATACCATAAAGTATTAAACCATTCAAAGATACAATACAAACCAAAGTATTAGTACCGAAAAAATCAATGAGTTTAATTAGTCCTGCATATGGTTGCTTGGTAGTACCGCAAGCGAATTTCTGCAGAGGTCTCTAGGGGCGTAAACAAATAAATACCTCGAACATGACCCTTTTAAAATTGATTTTGACCTTCAAGTTTCTAAGACTTGAAGTGTGTATCTTGAAATTCCTTTTATGTAGAAAAACCTTCCCCTCTGGCTATTCTGGCTACTTTTAAGACGTAGAGCGTCTGTTCCATGATTTCTGAAACGGTATTTCATTCTTCTAGCTGCCTGGGTGCATGGGTCAAGCGATGTCGAAAGATCTTTTCATATGCTATTTAAAGTACATGAAATACATTAGTCTAACACGATGTTCTCAGTTTGATCGCTTGTCACTTCAAATAATCTTCGACCTTTACCAAATACCACATAACTGAACTGGTTGTGGAACATCTTCATGCAAACTATGAGATTCTTCTTGAGATTTTGTGTTCTCAAGGTTCTTTCAATCTGACACCTGGTACCCTAGATAATCTTTGACGTCGCTCAAAATAATACTCAATTCTTAACTTGCTCTAAGGAGTTAGGCATTTCAAACGCCTATAACTCGGTGAAATTATCGTCAATATTGCTAGTTTAATAATGCCAAAAATATGACTTTATATAAGAACATACAGGCGCGGTTTTACGGGGGTTTTTACGGGGGCTTTGGGGGCTCAAGCCTCCCCCAAATTCGCTCAAGCCCCCCCCCCCTCATTTCCGGAGGTTGTGTATTATTTTCATGCTATATTTGCGTGTATTGAGAAAAACAAAATTGCCCAATACAATTGTGCACATCTTGGTCCAGTGGATTTAGTTTTTCAAATGTGTCTTGCAAGATAGGCATGTGATCACGTTTCTTGTATCCCACTTCCACGTACGCACACGTTACACCGCGGTTGTTTTGACTGCATCAGGGAGCTGTAGCTCCCTGACTGCATATAGTACGACAGCCACGCTTCGCCTTAGTACTGTATAACGGTGCGTAGGCACAGTGTAGACCCCTACTAGCTTACAAAGCTGCATTCTTACCTTCGACGCCAGTGCCTACATGGAGTTTGTCAAGGGAAACTGTCGTCTGAGTCTCGAAATCACATAGGTGCATGATTTCAAAACATGGAAATTTGGGTCAGATAAGTAACATCTATGATCAGGCCCGTACGCAGGATTTTGCGAAGGGGGGTTTGATCACGTATTACTGATCTGTCTTGGGTAGGCGCGGTGGAAATGGAAAATAAAAATTTGGTGCGGGGCTGAGTGCCAGGAAGACTATCTAAGCGGAGCGCCACCATCGATTGGCGCGGAGCGTACAAGAAAATTTTTGGTTTTACAAACCCCCCAGATGGCCGGAAACGGCACTTTCCGAATGTTCTAAGCTACATGTACCCAGCCTTGAAGTATGGATCTCATGTCTGCAATTTCTTAATTAATGAGAAAAAAATCAATCTATAAAGTTGGTAATACATGTTTCTAAGCGGAGCGTCACCATGGGTTGGCGCGTAGCGGACAAGAAACTTTTGGCTTTACAAACCCTCCAGATGGCAGGAAACGGCACTTCCCGAGTGTTCTAAGCTGCATGCACCCAGCCTGGAAATAGGGATCTCATGTCTGCACTTGGCAAATATTGGGGGGCTGAACATACCTTTAGCCCCCAACATTTTTCATTGAAACCTGAGCCCCCAATAAAATGCACAATAAAAACCATTGTCATATCCTCTTCCATAGAAATCCCAAAATTTCCGGCGGGCTTTCCCGCGCCAGATTTGTGCGTTTGCCATCCTTTTCACGGTTCCTTCGGGGAGCTTGACCGCCACTTGGAACCACCCTGATTGAAGAGGCAAATTTTTGTTGAAGAAGTGCTATTTCCGGCAATCTAGAGGGCCAGGAAGGTAAACTTTTCCGACCTCAGACCCAACCATAGTGGGTCCGAGATCGGGTTGCTCCTATAGGACGTTGCAAAAGTGCAGATTGCCCTTTTAAGATACCCCTTCGAATGGAAACTTCGTACCTCTGCCTCTGTTTGACGTACTGAGGTATAGCTCCGGTACCTTTTGAGTATGGTTTTCACTCTTTCCACTTATTGACCTCTTTTTAAGCCTGAAATCATGGGCGGCGATCCTGGGAGGGGGATATATCCCCCATGAAATTGGATGAGGAGGATACTGTACACTATGCCCCCCCCCCCCATCATGAAATCAACCAAGCAGATCCGGAAATCAGATGACTTTACCTTTTCGAGACTTTTTACAATAGGCCTATTTATATTTTTTAGGAAATACTTCTGACAGCTGTCCTAGTATCACCTTGCAAAACCTGGAAAGGGCCATTTCCAGCGAACTGGGGGTATTCTTGGCCAAAATTTTCTACGCTCCGCGTCAACTGATCGTGGCTCTCCGCTTAGATAGTACCTCTGACTAAATCCGGAAATCAGAACACTTAACCCTTTTCTAGATTTTTTTACAATATGCCTATCTTTTAAGAAATACTTGTTGTCATAGTGCCACGTTGCAAAGTCTGGAAAGGGCCATTTCCGGTGATCTGGGGGGTATTTTTGACCAAAATTTTCTTTGTGCGCTCCGCGCCAACTGATGATGTCACTGACAATTTATCCCCCTTCACTTTCAACGACGGATCGCCGCCCATGCCTGAGATCCTCGCCTACAGCCCTCAACCTCTTTCCCGCTTCTTCATTTGCCCTCACCCTCAAAAAGGTTGAGAACCACTGAACTAGACTGTAATTTATGCCCTTAACTGACTGGATTCGAACTTCGACCTCAGAATTGATCGAGGTTCCTTTGTAAAGCTTCCTGTTTTCATTTCCATTTTTAGATCATTGTAGAAAGGAGGAATATGAAAAACCATCTATGCGATAATAACGATATTGTACCCGAGCACACCAGTGCTACAAAGTTAGAGCCTGTATAATTCTCCATTGAACTGTTTTTTTTTTGTGACGCGTGGCGTAAAAATTTATCGAACCCCTACAATTTACGGAGGTAGTTCGTATTTCAAGGGGGGTTCGGATGAACCCATCGACCCCCCCCCCTGAGTACGGGCCTGATGATAGTATGTACATAAAATTAAGTTAACGGATTAATCATCTGACGCTGACGGTCAAGTTATATTGGTAGTCCTTTTTAGTCAAATGTACAGGCCGAATGTTACTTCCATCAATGTTAACAGGTCCGGTTTCTCGTATCTCTCAGTAAAGAAAAAAAATGTATGCCTGTACAGTGGCGTACCCAACGGTAGGGCATTGGGCCATGGCCCTCCCTCACGGATGCCAATTTTTCTTATTTTTAGATCCGAAAAGTACGTAATTTTTTACACAAATTTTACTTCGAAAGCTGGCAAATGTGACACCAGATTGCATGTAAGGACAACTAAGTTTTTCAAATATTTTCAAAGGGGAGGGACTGTCTCCCCATGGTTCCCTCACCGATGCCAATTGTTTTAGTTCCTAAAAATACGCAAATTTTGTAACACAAATTTTACTTCAGAAGGAAGCATATGTGGCACCAGATTGCGTGTTAGGACACCTAATTTTTCAAAAATTTTCAAAGGGTAGGGGGTTCGTCCCCCTCCCCTTATACCCCTCCGCCAGGCCGGCGATCACACAACATACTGCATCCCCCCTTTAGTAGAGAACTAGTGCGTAGGCCAATGTTCCTGTATATCTATACGTTACATGGATGTTATGGTCCCGTTTTTATTATCATTGTTTTCAGCGTGGCGTTGACGATTTATATATTTGGGAGAAAATTTTATTCTTTCCTTTCAAGTCCCCCCCCAAGTCCCCCCCCCCAAGTCCCCCCCCCTAAGCCACCCCCAAATCTCAGTCTAGAACCGCGCCTGAGAACAAAACGTGAACCGAAGGATGGGGATCAAAGAGAAAGTCCTTTAAGTCTTCAAACGACAATGGCAAATAGAACGTTTTTCTTTTAAAGTTGGGGGCCTATCATGGGATCCATTGGCTCGTTCAAGGGAACCAACTGGTAGGATCTAGATGAAAAGGATTTCTTGGACAAAACCCTTGGATGGTCATGGAATATAATGTAATATTCAAGATTAAGGTAAAAATTAGCTAACCTCATATAACAAATCATAGAAAAGTTTTAGGCAAATTGAGCTCTGCAGTACAAGGAAATGTAAGAAAATCGTTCAAATCTGCAATGAACAGCGTCTCTTAACTACTTTATCGAAATTTTTCTGGTTTTGAAATTTCCCGAAATTTACACATTTTCCTAAATATTTCCGAAACGATTTAAACTTTCCGAAATTTCCTGTTTTTCGGAAAATTTCCATAGAAAAACACCTCAGGGGGATCGTTTGAACCCCAACCCCCTTGGTGACGCCCATGTAAAAAAAGTCCATACTGGATGGATTTTGTTGGGAATTATGGTTTGTTTGTGGATTTTAATTTTTTTTACATCAAATAAATGAAAATCCACAGTTTGGACGCCATTGTCCTTACTATATATGAGAACCATCACGTTTACCCTGCATGAGATAGCACGTTCAACACGTTTTCACCATTTCACCATTTGACCTCTGGTGACACCATATGACGTCTAACATCCACCAAAACAATACGTTTCTTTCACTCAGTATGACAAATCTGTTTACCAAGGATGAGATATTTAGATAATTTGATTTTTGAGCTCTTGACTTTATAAGCAATTTACAAGGTAGTTTTACTTCTGGTGACATGACATGACCTTTGACCTTCTTTTAAAACAATAGGGTTCTTCCTCTCAAATATGAAGAAATTATACACTGAGTATGAAAACCATCTGTCATTCCTAACTAAGTGTCACACACACATACACTTGCCAGATTGATTGCATGATTTCCTAATGCCTTGTAATAAAAAGCTTTTCCAATTCAGCTGTGCAACAAGATGTAAACAAGTATGTGCTGTGGAGTATCTTTACATGCTGTAAAGACTTTTCGAGGCCCCATCCTAGATTTTTTGTCATCTTTACGAAGAGTGGGACGACAGTGTGTGATTGCTAACAGTAGTTTTCACACCATGTGAAAATACTGATGGTTACCACATTAAGTAATTTCCATAATTATAGTTAAAATACAGTCTCTATCTTATGAAACAGAATTTTACTCTAGAAATTCATGGCTAGGAAGCATATCTCTTAACAATTTATGTTCTCCAGCGGGTATTGAAAAGTACAGCAAATGGATACAGCAAAATTAGGTTGAGGGAACAGTACGTTGGAATATTACGTATTAGTAATGCCTCATTCAAAAAAACAATTGGAGTTTTCAACTTTAATGCATAACCTTACAATTAATACTTTTTTATGTATTGTTTCATGTGAATTGAGGTTTTTTCAATAACTGACTTTATAATGATACAATAATATCCAAATTGCCTCGTTCCATACAGTAAAGATCCCGCAATTAAATTTACTTTTGGCGCCGTCTTCAATTAAGGAAGTTACAGTCTTCATCACCTGCCGACTTTGGTCTGTGGTTTTTATACTGAAGGTCGTATTTTGTCGAGTACACCACTGTGTTTGACTTTATGGAGCCTAGATACACATTTCACTCATCTTCACAAAAAGATTTGATTGAATCATTTTACTGTTTCTTATGTTCATCAATGTACATTTATCAATTGTGAATTACTGTCACTACAAACCTTAAATGTATCTTTGGGTGATGAGTGCCCACCTTTAATTGAAAAAGCGGTAAACCTTGAATATTGAATATTGAAAACCTTGAATAATATCGTTTTCCTTGCTCAATTGCAATCCTCCTACCGAAGAGATTTCTGGAGTGAGGTCAAGGGTGTTTTATTTTGAAACTAACCTGTCCTTTACATGTATCGACATCGTACGACTTTGTTTCAAGGTGTTCTGATACACCTAAAGATCTTGCGCAGGTCTCTCAATAAATCGGTCATTTTGTTGTATCGTGGTCTGAGAAGTGCATTTTTGACCAGTTGTTTGATATGTAGAGATTAAATGCTGGTAAACGTCACCCCTCACAATAAATGAAGCATCACAAACTCTCTCTGTTCAGACCAACAACCGAAGCGGAAGGGTGAAAATCAAATAAGACTGCTCCCTGAGGATGTGACCAAATAACTCCTCCCCAGATAATTCCCATCCATAACAATTATCTCCCCCAGAAAATATGCAATTTTCCTGGGTAAGAATTGCTGGGGTCGAAATTGTCCAAGTGGGAAGTTACCGGAGTTGTCCAGAGCGAGTTGTCTGGGTGTGAAGTGCCATGGCGAGCTGTGCGGGAACACCCCGAAGCATGGGCGGCCATTTGTTCTCATTATTGGGGGCGGCCCCATTTTCAAATAATTTACTGTGTGACAATCAAATTCAATGGGCGATTTCTCAGATATTGGGGGCACATGCCGCCCTGTTCCCCCGGATCGCCGCATCCCCCGAAGAACCTATGTTTCTTGAAGAAACCTTGTTCTAATGTGGCCAACTTCTCAGCCTTTAGACCTCTATATTATTGGCCTGTCATGCGTGGTTCCGTTTTAGACTGACTGAAAGGAACACTGAGAATACATGAACGTGAGCAAAGAACGACCGACTAATGGCCCAAAAACCTAGGCACGTCGGACTAACGACTCTACAGACTCATGTGATCGGGAATCACCGATGTATGATAAACATGTAAAGTAGCTCTAGTCTGATGTCATTTTTATTATTTAAATAAATATATAAATATAGTATAAATGTATTCATGTTCCTAAAACAAAACCACTAAATCAAAGTTTGCACATTCAGTGTTTTTTAAAATGATGTTAGCTATTTGATCAAGATGTTAGGCGCATACCAAAAATTTCTGTTTGGAATCAGTGCGTGAAAAAGCGTGGGCTTCGAAACTCCATCAGAGTAGCACGACACATGTTGCTCCTTGACTACATCTCTGTTTGAATGTAATTGTTCTGGAGCCCCTAACCTCTGCAATATTATCTCTTCTCGAACTTTTTTTTAACTTAATCAAGGTTGTGGGGTCCCATTGCGACATCGAAATATGGCTTTTCAGATCTTTTTCTGTCTGTCTGTGTCATGACTCCGACGAAAAACATGGGGCTCGTTTTACACAGGGTTGAGACTGATCTTGTTAAATTGCGTACTAAAAAGCAATGCCCATAATGATAAATCACATTTTAGATCAAGTTTAGCCTTACAAAGCATTGGCCCTGGGGTTCCTATTTCCATGTTCACCCAAATCCATAAATTTATACAACTCCAAGATGTTCTTACAAGTGTTGTGGAAAACACTAGTAAAAACACAGATGCAAACAGAAATCCCAAACAGATATTTCGAAAAAGATTGCATGCTAAAACATAGCACGAAACATACGGGTGTCTTATTTGTATGTATCGAACAATTAATCTAATCTATTTGGATGCGAGGAATGTGAAGATAATCCTCGGCTCCCGCCTCATAAGGTATGTGTTTTTATCTTCATTGTCAACATCATTGTCATCATCGTCAACATCTTCATATATGCAATTACTGTACTGCTTCCGTCACAATTTGTCAGTCAGTGTGCTATACTACACAGTAATAACACACAAGAATTGCCACTTGTAAGTAACATGCAGGACGGATGAACTGTTCTGACTACGCACACCAGGGCATTGATAACGGAACCTACATTACTCTTTAAGCTGTTAAGGGTAACTGTTACCAGCCTAGTAAAAGAAAACGTGGATTTCTTATTCCACTTCTCCAACTATATTTGTTAATTCTCTCTATCGTACACGACACTTATTAATTATGGGCGCGTGCTTCAACTGTCTATGCCGTACTAAATTTCTCTCAAAATAATATAGCTCACTTTAAACGTCAATTGGAGCCATCTGAATTTAACCAACCATGCAAATATTTCTTCGTTACAGTCATCACGTGTTGCATCAAATTTGTGTTGACTTTTTACATTTGATTGTTGTCACACCAACTTAGAATAGAAAGGTAAGATATGATATAACTGTATCAATAACACTTAAAAACAAACTATATGCATATAGTACCTGAGGTCACCGATGGATGTCGATGAATGGACTTACCGTTAACATTGAAAGAAACTTTACCAATTAATGAGTGGGCCTATAAAAAAAGGAATCATTACATGATATTTTTGCCCATCATGTCTCAAAACTTACGTGGAATCACATAAATGACATTATTTACAAGGTAGCAGGGATTCTCATTACCCAGATGCTTCCATTCTGAAAGATATAGTTTTTAGTCATTCAAAAAATTTGCTAAACCTTTTAAACACGCACTTTTTGTTAATCTTGGGCCTTCACTCGCAAAACGTACCAAATTGTACCACTACTGTCCAGGGGCGGCGACAGGGTAATTGATAGGGGGAAGTATGGGGTGAATGATGGCTGTCCTTAGGGGAGGAGTCTAAGGGGAGGGGGTGTAATTTAAGGTTGCTTCGATGTAAATTGGTTCTGTCTTTGGTATACTTTTTGAACAGACCATATATGGCCGGAAAATGTTGATAATTTAGTTAGCTCTAATTTTTGATTGTGTAAAGAGGGCCGTTCTGGGGGAGAAGTCTAAGGGAGGGGTTTTCCCCCTCCCCTTCAAAAAATTCTGTTAATTTAAGGTAGCTTAGATGCAAAAATGTTACTGTCTTTGGGATATTTTTGGAACTGATCATATATGGCTGGTAAATGTTCATAATTTATTGAATTCTAATTTTTGGTTAAGTGAAAGAGTAGAGAAACCTTACTGTTGTCTAAGAGAAGGGGATGTTGTCAACAAATCTCCTGAAGCCCCCTTTTCGATACTTTACTACCTTCTATTCGGGAAAAGTTTTTACGCAAAAAATACGTGCGTGTAGTCCACAGAAACGTTTTTGAACTATTACGAAAATTTTCCTTGCTTCATATGTGCATTATAAAAGGGTATCTAAAGGCTGCAAACACCGAAATAGGGCCTCTTGGAAGATCCGGATGAATTATATGGATCAGATATAGGCCGGTCCCACCCCTCCTCTTCTACTTCATTCTCTTCCTCCTCCTCCTCCTTTCTTCTCTTTCGTTTCCTCCTTTTCTTCTTTTCCTTCTCTCTTCCCTTTTTCTTGCAAATGATAGGGGGCGGTCGCCTTCCCTGCCCCTCATGGCGCCGCCCTGCTACTGTCAGCAATCATTACTTTTCCTATCCGTATAGTTTTCTTCAATCAAGGTGAGTTAATGAGCCATTGAAGTTGATAACGATACAAGGAAATCTGCTAGTTTCAATTGCGTAAGTCCCCATTGTTCAGTCGTTTGTCATATTAGTCCCTTCATTGCCGAATCTCTATCTGAAACATTCACGATCTCCCGTTTTCCGTTTGTTTTCCTGATAACTGAAAGTAGCTAGAGTAGTCCCTACCTACGCAAAAGGTGACAAATCAAATCATTTACTGTAGTCCCAAATCTTTCCTCTCAAGTTTGTCAAAGACCCTGGAAAGACTAAAGTGTAGTAGGAATTATATCATCCTTTAAAAACGTAAGAAATGGTCAGGCTGTCAGAAGAGCTTTCCTCCTGACCGCTTCACTGAACTTACTCTAATAGATACTTTGACAAACTCAGTTATGCTTTCTCTAAATCATAAACTTCCTTTAGCGTTTTTTCGACTTGTTCAAAGCCTTGATGCAACTGATCATGACATTCTTGTTACATAATTATCAAATTGTGTTTTTAGAAGCCTTTCATATAGCTGTATTAAAAGCTACTCATCGAAACAGACAGCAATTCACTTCTTTCGATTGGTCGAGGGAATTAAATCTGGACTAAGCGATGTAAAATGCCAAGACGAATTAGCCTTTCTGAAAAATGATCAAGTTTTACTTTCCTAATATGTGTTCAGATTAGGTAAAGCAGTGATTGCCATGATACCCCCCCCCTCTCGCTTTGGATGACACGCTGCCAAAATATGGCATTGGATAGGATGAAATTTCCAACGGAAATTTTCCAGTGTAATGCTCCTGGGTTTTAGTCATTTAGACTTGTAAAAAGGGCTAGTTTGAGCAGATAATCAATATTACTGATGCTTTACTAGATTAAAGTTTTGAAAGGGCTGCGATGCGTTTTAAATGTAAAAAAGCAGGGACAAAGTTCAAAAGTTATCCGCGACGCCCAGAAATTGGCTTTACTTAATTGCTAATCAACTTTAATTGGTTCTTTTTTTAAGAACATACGTAGGGTACAGGCATTTCACATAAAAGCAGCCGTGACTGAGCCGATGACTAGTTTTTGTTAGCTTTTGCAGGCTTCTGGAAATTGTCAACCCTGCATAATGGCTCAGCCTTTAATTCAAATTAATTCATACGGCTTCGATCCATGGACATCTAAAATCCAATTTCGTTGTATAATTGCATGCTGTTACCAAAGGAATGTCAAAAGTGAAATTAATTTTATCACTGAACATTAAAAGCTGTGTGCCTGCAAGATAAAGGGCAAAGAGCTATTGGCCATATATCCTGCAGTTTTATTATTAAGAAAAATTACCAAGTACTGAAAATATTTGAGTGTTGTTGTTAACATTTTTTGGCGGTGGGCAAAATTACGGTTTGACCCCTATTTTCTCACTGGGATGGGCAAAGATCCAATGACTCCGAGATTTGCGTCACTGACCAACATTTTCAGTGGTTCTAATTCGCTTTGTTTGGATTTGACAGTGTACAGGGTAACTTAGGCTTTTCTTCGGTACTTTACTAGGTTCCCAGCCAACACACTATGTGGGGCCCACATGGTATAACCGTGGGATTCATGGGCAAATATGGGCATGGGATGCCCGTATAGGCCCCATATGGTCCCCATGTTGGT
>WURT03447843.1:0-19784 GCA_009936505.3 Holothuria glaberrima
ATCAAAGTTTGAAAATTCAAAAGATGCAGAGTTACTCACATTCCACACAATGCAGAGAGAGAGAGAGAGAGAGAGAGTGTTTGGATTACAAATTATAGCCTTCTATGCTCACCAGGTCATGGCCTAAAGCAATAAAATATGTTTGTGGCTGCATAAGGAGGAATTTTATACAGTTATAGGAGGAGCTACAAGTTGGGAAAACTGGAAGAGTCTGGGATGATGAGAATTCCCCTTTAAAAAAGAGTAGGGTTGCATAAAAGAATTAGTTGAAACTTTCGGGTTTTTATTAAAGATCTGCCTTCCATCAATTTAACCGTCGGGATAACTGGTCGCCGTGGAGGATTTGACATTTATCGTACCCATGCATTAAGGTTCCTCTGCAAAACTGGAAGTTTTCCCGATGGAAGGGGGTCGGCCTTTCCCGACGGGGGCATATCTCCTGTTGCCCCTTTCACCCCACCTGACACTACACCAGAAAATTATTATTTTATTTTCCTCTGTCTGCAGATTAAACATTTAATACAGTAAGTTTAACCTCTTATGATCCTGCTTAAATACATTCTATACCTTATATTATGACTTTAAATTTATTTAACATGTTGCTAATATCATGACGAATTATAGCCTCCCAATAAATTTTCAACTGTTGCTTTTCTTGTCAAAATTTACGTATAAAGCTAAGGCAAGGCTGTGATCTCAATGACGCATTAGGTTGACAACATATCGTCCACATAAATGCTTTTCAGAGCTCCTTGCATTTGCAGCGACCATATAGGCTACGGGGTTGGTATTCTGATATCCCCAAATTAATCTAAAGAATGGTGTGGTTTTAGAGGAGTCAGTACGACATGTTTAACTAACCACCTAAAACACTCACCGAAATGGATAAAAAACTGCTCCCTTGGCAGAACTCCTTAAGGACGGCTTTGTTTATAACATCATGTTGGCCTATATCACATAGGGCCTACAAACTTAGATCTTTGTGCAGCTGATAGGTAAATGGCCTAAAGTAGCTAAAATTGATGTGTGAGGTAGTATCTAGGACCCCAATTTCTGTATTATAAATCAAAGGGTGAGGGGTAAAAGAGACTGTTCGACGTCCAAGAGCCTCACTCTACTGAAAAAATAAATCTGATCCTGAAGATGTCCATCTCAACCGAAGATAACGAAAGTCCGTCTTGAATAATTTGAATGTTATCAACCACAAGCAGACAAGTACAAGAGGCCTTCTAAGCAAATTGAATTCTTAAGGTGCCTTCGAACAAATTAAATTTAAACCTATTACCGCAGACAAAACTACCATTTCGCGACGAGTTTCAGGTCAAAGGTCGGTTATTTTTAGACGCAAACAAGATCTTGGCGGTTTTCTTATCGAAGTTCTCGTCATCGAAAGGGAGGTAACTTGACAAAAGAGGCCAGAATTGATTTTAGGCAGTACGCCTTCTAAAGAGACTAATAATGCATTGAACAAAACAAAACCATAAAAGGACAAAGAGGCGAGAAAGATGTCAATAAGATTAAATGAGAAATCTTATTATTCCTCTATTGAATCTATTTGTGAAATGATTCTGTAAACAACTGTGTATAGAGAATTTATAATAAAAGATAAATGTTTTCATTTTTTGCATTAATACGTAATCTTATATGGCATAACAAAGAGGCAAGATCAAAATATTCAATGCATCATTTTGTGGACCTACTTGAATTATCATATTAAAGGGGCTTATTGAGTTGGTTAACAAAATTCATGATTTTTTTTTTTACAACTGTTGAGATTTACTCACATCTTGATGGTAAGTGATCAAACTAAGAGATTCTGCACATCTGACTCACAACTGAAATGGCAATATTAGTGTAATTACTGATTAAAATCATTTATTACAACTTTGTGACCAGACACTTTTTACCATTATGTAGTAATCATATGCAATCCCTTTCCACAAAAACAATACAATTTCTCACATTTTTGGTAATTATAGGAAGTGAAACATGACTAGTGAGGCTAATTAGAAGCATTGTCGTGCAATGATTTCCTTCAAACTTGTCCCAAAAATAATCGATGGCAACTCAATGAGCCCCTGTAAGAAATAATAGGTAGAATACTGAGAAGGAAGTTAAGCTATGAGGAAACATTGATATCTTAGCTGATACTCCCCTGTGTTAATATCTCGTTTACACCGTGTTATTTCAAGAAAATATTAATACATCATAGTATAGATCATGTCTTACGTATTTTATCCAATAAAAGGGAGTGATAAGGTCGTGCGATCCATCTCAAAATACCATAACTCTTTTCAAATACCGTCCGCCGACCGTTAAAGAAAAGTATATGACGCAGAAGCAAGTATAAAGCTTTTTAACTGGCTTTTATAGACATGAAAATGAATATTTGTCACATTACAACCAAACGCAACCGACTGTTGGGAATCTATGCGGTTGCTGTTAATCACAGAACTGCCCACAAACGCAAAAAGAGTATATTACTTCAATCCAGTCTTCCGCGTTGAAGACATAATTAAGACCATCATGATACCGAAGAGAATCATTCAATTTATCATTTTCTGTGAGACGTAGCGAAAGAAATTTTCATTGATTTTCAATCCATTGAAATTATTCTCGGCTTACAAGATTGCAAGATGTATTCATGACCAATTTTACTCGATTTTATATTGGTTTCGACATATTAACTCATTGTGTGTGCTTTTGTTACCATACAAAAACCGCCCCTTTGTTTAAGCAGTTTTGGCCTAGAATAAAGCTTTGAATTTTTTTTATCTTTTAACCATTTCTTCCGAATTAGGACTTCAGGAAATGATGCGGTATAAAAGCCTGATGGAGATGTTAGCAAGATAATATACATCCATATTAAAAGAGTATAGGCTATACACCACAGGGAAGCGCCAATGACATCTTATATGTTTTATTTTTGACACGATTGGAAAGATAAAGATAGGAAAGAGAGTTAATCATTCCTCGGACTATATGTACTGCAAAAGGGTAAGCTAGGAGCGTTGCAGATGCGTCAATAAAAGAGATAGCCTTAGGGAATCATTTTACCGTGATAGATGAGAATAAATATTGACATGATGCTTTTCACTGAAATGAAAATGACGGAATGTGTTCGGGCAGTCCTTTTGAAGCAATAAACACTCATGATAGGAGAGACAGTATAAACACCGTCTCTCTTATACGATCAGCTTTGTTATCATTTCTAAGTTTATCATATATTTTATCATATATATATATATATATCCAGATAGCAATGGTTTTAATAACTTTCAAACGTAGAATAAAACTAGGACAAATTTATAAGAGGTAAATGTTAAAGTGCAATACAAACCAGAATTGCTAGGGCGGCGCTTTATTCAGTTTCAGATTTATGGATTTTCTAATTCCAGATTGAAAGACATGTAGGACATATTTCAATGTTGGTAAACCGCCCACAGCAAAATCATCTAACTAGCTTTGAATGTCAGTTAAAGGGAATTATTTCAGTCTATGCTACATGTTGTGAAGCAGGCGTGTAGTCATGGAGGGGGTGGGGTCCAACCCCGATGACTACAGAACGAAAATACAAAGCCCTAAATCCCCTGCTTCTAGAGAAATATTACGATCTGACTTCCTATTACTTAAATGGATGAATTTTAAATTGTATTATGAGGTAAAACATTCCCAAAATGTATTTAAAATTGTAACTTTTCCTGTGTTCTTTAACTTCTTCGCCCGTAAATTAAAGAATTAATTGTCTCATTATGCCTGAACTTCCTCCTCCCACCACACACATACTTGTAAATGCTGCCAAACGGGGACCCTCGTATGTTAACATTCAACCGTGGACGTCTGTAGATAAAGCTTGTAGCATGTACACTGATAGAAAATGATGTGCTCTGCTACAGCAAAGAAAGAGGGGGCTCAAAATGTTTTCCATCAATGTAAGCCTATATAATTGTGTTTATGTGATTATCCACAGGGAACTGTGGACATAACGTGATACACACGTCCACCTGCAAACGAGGACGTACCACAACACTACCTCAATGGGGACTGTTCCTATATTCCTTTAGATTCAATAGACATCTTCATGGTTCCATTATTTAGCCCAAAGAGGCTATTTAAAACTATTCTTTAAAACGGGGACGGTCCACAATTCCTGAGGGTCCCCGATTGGTAGGTGTGTATTCATAAAAACGTCCCCGATTAACAGCATTTACAAACGCACACACACAATGCTGGCTAGGAGCCTGTTGTGAAGAAAGATAAAATTTTATCTATATTCTAGTTTATCTCCGCTTATATTTGGGGGAGGTTTCCAGGATGGGAACTATATAGTTGTGTTCATTTTCGTCTTTCGAGGCTAAAAATAAAAATAATAAAAAATAGCTTGCCGTTTAATCCAAACAGCCATGGGATAGGGCAATTACTTCTCTACAAACACAAACTTACACATTCTAATATCAATGATTGTTTTTGTTTTTGCACAAACTATACCTAGTATCAATCTTAAATATTCACAAATCTTAAGGGAGGAATTTGCTGAAGGTCTTTCAGTTTCATTAAGTATTGCAGCATTTTGACGCTGCTTGTTAGAAAACAGCGCTGCTTGTTAGGAACTATCACAACCCTTTCAACTTGGCTGATTATTTCTCGTCAAATATTACAATGACGTAAGGTATTCTTTCACGTAAAGTACATTTTCTCAATACTGTAAGAATTTATCCTTTTCCTCACGAAATGAATCATGCACTGCTTAACTAGAAATTTATGTTTCATCTAAGTATATTAATCCATTAAACAGCTAAATGTATTTCTAACTGAATAACATCTCAAGCACAAGCGTACGAGGCGGGGGTGGCAGGGGGCATATGCAGCGCACCCAATTGGGGCAAAACTAGTGAATCCATTCGGGCAAATGAAAAAACCAAGAAAATAAATTATGCCCTTTTGGCAAGCAAAATTAGGGCAACTTGGTCCAAAATTTTAAATTCGGGCAAAAATTATCCCTGCCCCCGAATATTGACCCTGTACGCCAATGATCGCAAGGCATTACTCCTTGTTCTTGCTGTTATATACACACTCTGGATACAGAAAGTTTGTTTAAGAGAGTGACTTTTAAATGTGAAAATAAAACGGCCATTGATCTCTGTTCTGGTCTCACGACTGGTCCCACGACGGCACACGTTATTGTAAAATTTTATCTCTTTATCAAGTCTCTATAAGTAAAGGATGGCTTCCATAAAAAGCGCATCAAAGTATACCTGTAGGGTAACTCTAAGGTTCAAATAAGATTACAATTTCACCAGGGATATATAACATCTTTAGGGAACAAACTCATAAAATAATCTTTTCGTTTTATTGTTTGCTATAATCTTCCTTTGCATAATTGTTCCTTACAGTCCTCCCTTAATTCAATATTAGTCAATTTCACAAATTTACTTATTGAAGAGCGGTCGGTCGTTAACCAGGCTAAAATAATGAGATCATAATGAAAAGTCTGCACAGTATGTCAAACGGTTTTCTGATTTGCTTAGTTTATTTGACAAACTCGGAAACTGTTGACTTCTATAAGCTACCAATAATTTGCTAAACAATGTCTTATTTTTACTCCCTGCAGTCTATACACAATTTTCATATTTTCTTCGTTAGCTTTCTTCATTTAAAGTTAGGAAAAGAAATCTGAAAAAGGTAACTGTTATCCACGTACCTGCATTTTTTATCAAAAAGGTCTCATTCTAAATAAAACTGTTTTCGTGAACTGGTGAACCAAACCAATTTGAATTTGAAATATCGACTTACTTTTCCAGTGACATGCTTGACAACACCTACATCAGAATTATGTTGCATAAAATTGTTAGTTAGAAATAACCTTTATACACTGTAACATAACTGTAGTATTGCAAGATGATCCAATTTCGGTGAATAGTTCATGGCAGTTCTGAAGTACTGACTAGTCAGGGTTCCCGGCAAACTTATTGTTAAAAAGATTCAGACACTCAGACCCTGATAGGCAAATTGCTTTCAAATATTTTATTAACTGTACAACAATGGAAGCGATAGAATAATATACACAGGATTAATAGGAAGGTGTGGATGAGGGGAAGTGACTGACAAACATGATTTGGGAGAAACTTTTTGTCCCTTTTTATGTTTGCCTGTGTCGTTTGTACTGTAGCAACTGTATCAAAACCAGGAAACTGAGGAAATATGTCACCCATCATTGGAGGAAGATTACAGGTAAAACACAACTAATTATTACTCCATTGACTTACACATTGGTAACTGAAGCGATCGAACTGACTAACCGAGAGATTCGGGGTTCGATCCCTGACTGGGTCACACGGGTTTCCCACCTGAGCTGGCTCTTCATAAAGTAAGCAGATTTGATCTAGATTGGTGAGAGCTAATCGATGTAAAATTGTGTCTTATAGCCATAGCCTTTCTCCTCATTTGTGGTGGCTAGTCTTACTCTTTCTATTGGTCTATTGCCAATTAAAACCTACCTACTTTATCAGCGTAAACTTTAAATAGTTTATGAATATAATGGAATCCATGTAATCCTCAAAAAAAATTAAATGGTTTTAATGACCATAATTGGCGAACTGACCTCAAAGGAGGTAGCGTATGCAGCTTAATTTAGTAGGTTAGTGTACATAACAGCTTGGTTCTTTGTTGAAGTCGCATCTGGCAACACAGCGATGTAATTGTAGAACAAACTAAAATAGTCGCAATTTTTAGCTTCAATCATTGACTTACTTTCACATGTTACCTGCAAGAAGACTTTAAAGCATGTGTTTAAATGTCGATAAAAAGCACTTGAGAGCTTCATATAGAATTAATACTAAAGGTAGAAATTACAACTGGAGACAAATATCTGGAAGTGATTTCATTTCGAACAACAATTTATTGGGGAAAACATGTTCATTCCGTAAACTTAGATACCGGTTAAGCCAAGATTATATTGCTCATACGCAAACCCCTAAGTACCCAGTCCCTTCTTTTAAAGCTATTATTCACAGTTATATTTGAAAATGTTTTTTAAAGAATTTTATCACGGACAATGAGTGAAAAAATCACATTCGGACGTGCGTGGGTAAGATCGTACACTGTGGTTCAGCTGGTCAGGGTTGCCGACAACAACCCCACCCATGGTGGGGGTGTTGTCGGCAAGGATGTATTCAACGATGTGTGATGAGCCACTATGCTTGTGAAGAGTTTAATGTAAGTTAGATGTATTACATAAGTAATATTATGTTTATTTTTTTCATATTTATTTTGTCGCGACATGCACAAAACTTTCCATTACCGGTACGTATCCAGTAACGCGAGTAAAAATGTGCAACACAAGTAAATTAATCTATTTCACTCTCCCTAAATAAAAACACCTATAGCACATACTTTCATTAGGAGAAACATATAAAAAACGCTGCAACTCAATTAAAGTTTACCTCAAGTGTAAAAATTCAAAAATATATGTTACAAAGCTTGAAAATGCATCCAAAGGGTCCAACTCCTTTCTCCAAAGGGTATTCCAGAGCTGAGATATAAAATGTTGAAGCTTATTCACTCAATTTAAAATGGTAGATTGCGCAATAATTTGTGATGTCATTTTTAAACTATTCAAATTACCGTCTTTGTTTTACTTTGTTCTTTCACTTAGTGCCAAAATGTGATTACTGTCTCACTGTTAAAGGGTGACTTGCCTATATCAGCCCCCTTCGTACAGCATGCTATGCAAGGGAACAATAGATGTTGTAAGGCCATATAAACATCTTAATTTCCAAATGAAACAAAAGCAGAACAAGAAGGACATCACAAATTATTGGGCAACCGACTACTTCATTTTAAGTGAATGAATTTCAACATTTTCATATCTCAGCAACGGAATAAGCTATGAAAATGAGAGATGGTTAAATAAAATTCCAACCTCTAAGATGTATATTCTCCTAATTTTAGACTTAAGGTTCACTTTAATCTATCAAAGAGTACTGGAAATCATGGTTTGCGCTGCCTGCTAAGTTTTTTACGTAGTGCTTGATGAAATTAAGTTCGGTTTCCTCTTCGGTACTTAAGTAGATGAATTATTGCACAGAAAGTTGAGCGAATGTTGCAACAAAAATACCTGGGTCGGGTAGTACGATTGATTTTTTCTTATGTGTTTCAGAAAAAAAACCACATATTGCCTCACTCATGAAAATAATGAAATTTGATTATCAGAGTTATGCATCTTTTGGAAGTAACTTTCTCCTCTCCGGAATTTTGATTAAATCAAATTACCCTTTTTCAAATAAAATTCCCTTTTATACTTATTGTGCTTTTTATGGCCACAATTTTAAAACGTGGACAGAATTCTGTGAGTAACTCCCTTAGATTTACGATTCTGTTGACATTTGCTTTTGTTTGGCAATTTGAGTGGAGAACTGCGCACAACAGAAGAATGTTGATAAGTGAAGACGAGATAGTTTACATAGTAGTACATAGTCAATAGATGTTTAGTGAGAGACAATATCTTTTATATGTAACCACGATATTCACATCCAAGTATTATTGGCTGTATGCCGTTGACAATATCTTCAAATAAAATTTTTATTTGTTAAAACTTTTGGGCCACCCCGGATGTATTACGTTTCATCCTTCGCAAAAGGATATGCAATTAGTACGAGTGGTTGTTAGGTAAAAAGACTAGTTTACATAAAATTGTGCGTTGTTATGATACGAAAGAACACACAGGAAGATTTGAAACATGTTCTTTCTTTCTTTTTGAACCTGTTTGAAGAACTTTAGTAAAGATTGTCTGCCAAAATCGCCTTGAAAATCTATCATTACAAAAAGAAGGTTGCAATGTTTTAAAGTTCGTTTTCTCATGTGTAACATCTCTGAGTATATATTCAAAAAATATTTGCCACCCTTTCATAAGTTATTTTACGCATTTTTTATCAATACAAATACTTCTAATCTCATTAGCACATGCACACATAAAAGTCAGTTATATCCATTTCTGTCTGTATAGGAAACATAAAAACCGACCTACCTCAAGCAAATTACTAGTGTAGTTACACTGAATATCAAACAGCAATATTGGTTGTGTACACTTTGCATCTATATTCCTAATATAATAGAAGTAATATATACATATATATGTGTGTGTGTGTGTGTGAATGTGTGTGTGCTTGTTAACGGAAATATTGCATAACAACAGTGCCACAGAAGTGAATGACTGGATCTCGAAAGAGATACGTGACAGCGGTAGAGGCTTTGAAAATTGGTAAATAAAACAGCCATAAAAGGTTTTTGCAAAGCTTTCGAGCAATACTAGCTCTTCTTCAGTGCTTGATCACAAGAGTGACAAGGAGTGTACGAAACTTACAGTTTTTAAATTGTGAGGACAATGGGCCTCACTGATAAGTCAATTAGGACTATCATTTTAAGAGCATTGAAAGAAGTAATTTGTATACGCCTATTGAAAAAGGCGTGGTTCTAAACTGATTACTTAGGCCTGGAGTGTAATCCCTTCACAATGCTGGTAGGTCGTTCCGGATATTCATCCCAGCAGGCATTGTACTTTGTAATAGTTCTACACAGAAGTGCTCTTTGTATTTACGGCTTTTGTTATCGCATGAATTATTTTGTTCAATGGCAATGTATTCAATGGCAATATATATATATATATATATATAGGGAGGTTAATTTCCTACTTAGGCTGTACGGCATATTTCTTGTTCAGTTATATCTCTTTGTGAAGATGAGGAGCTTAGCAAACAGAGTCCCTCTCGAGGGTAGGAGGTAACTGGCATTACAAACACCACATAAATTGCAGTTTTTTTTGTGAGCTCCACTTGTTACTACAATTCTAAGCCTTCTATGCATGTGCTAGGAGTATAAAGTAAATTTAGCACCAGAAATGTCCTACAGATTGCAGGGAATCCCAGGGTGTTAACTACAATTTTTTTTCTACATTTTTCCTCGCTCTCCAAACCGGCCCAGGGTATAAGGGTATGAAAAATTTAGCATTCTGAATGCTACAGACTGCTGGAAATTTCACTCTTTCATTCACGAGGTCAGAAAGGCATTAGAAAAGTTAACTTGATAGAAGCCCTGTACATTGCAGGAAATCGCACTCTAAACTTTGTCATTACAACTGAATGTTGTATGGCAATTTTTTAAATACTGATTGTTCTCAAGGTAATGTTAGTACATAAAACATATTTATGTTACTGCATATATCATATCATTTCATATATCTTTGCATATTGGCGATTTACCATTGTTTATTAAAAATGAAGTGTACGTGCAACGCTGGTATTAAAGTATATAGGGAAAATCAAAACATGTCCCCTCAAATCCTATGCAAATTTGGCTTTCATTACGTCATTCGGTTCAATGTCCTCTTTCTTTGATAGCAGCTAAAAGCAATTTATAAATATTCGCTTAAATTTGAATTCAGCTTAATATGTTTAAAACTGGTCAACAGAAAAATTAAAGTTAACTAAATCAGAATTCTCAATTCAAAAGGGATTCTTTGCTTTTGTTTTTAGGATGTAAGAACTGCAAAAAAGCCCAAGAAAAATTGTTGTGTTGTCATTGTGACACATTACGGTAGTAAAAATTGGTGACATATGCAATCTTATAGTGAGAGAAGTCGAAAATATGTGAAACTGTCCGAGCTTATTAAAGAATGTTTATCTTTTAAATTTGTTTTCCTTATTAGAGATGACTAGTTGTTATTTTCATTGGCAGCAGATTCGATGGTTTGATTGAGAGTTATCACATTGCTTATTAAAATATCCAAATGTGCAGCACATGAAAATGTGCTTCAGACTGTAAAAATTTTAATTTGTACATTTAAGTGTTTATGATTATGTCGTATAGAGTTTTTGAATTCATGGTACTCCTTTCACGAAAAATGTTAAGGTAGTCTCCTGTTGCCGGGTTGGGCAGAAGCTTTCAAACATTATGTCCAATTTTGCTTTTCGAACCAAAATAAAAAATGACCACAGAGCCATTTGGTATCCTGTTCGTTTTAACAGTTTAAGAGTTTCGAAGATTTCAAGAGAGTGTGAAATAATGCACGGCTCTGACATTTTTGTTCAAATGCAAGGCTCCTCTTAAATAAGTTACACTATCAAGGAATTGAGAGAAGTTGATATTCATGGTATAGTAAATTGCCTCCGACTTGAATTTCAAGTTTCGGATTATGAGTGGCAACCAAAGGCGCGAAATGAGTAAATGAGACTTCGGCACGTTTCTCGATATTATTACAGCCAGTAGTGGCGTTTTCTTTACCGCGGCATACCTCGGTCAAAGGTCAATTATTCTTGACATTAATTCCAGGAGTTAACTTTCCTATACTAAGACAACAAAGGTGTCATGAGGTTGATTTACTTTATCTATTATATATTGATATATAGACGTTTAATTTATGAAGGTCACTTCTTAATAGCGATCATTATACAAAGGGTAATATGCTACAAGTTTCTCATGATTTTCTTTCGTTTCCTATTGATAGTCTAAGACAATTCCTCGATGAGGACAATCGTGACTTTAAATAAACAGTAGTCATGTAAACAGTATATAGTTTAATACTGTGACAAGACAAGCAATGCAGTTTAAAGAGAAAATGCAGTCAACCCAACCAGAGTTAGTTTGTCCCGTTACTCTAGTTCATGAATGGCCTATTTTGATCATGTGACAATACTATTGTTAGTGAATTGTAAAATTCAAGGAGAATTTCTCCTTGCTTTACCTATTTTTTGTAATAGTTATGTTCAAAATGTCTTCAGTGGTGCTTGTAATGCAATAAGAGGAAATTTGCAAGAGTTTACTGATTTTTCACAGCAACTTTTGAGGCGCCTGCATATTGCCTTTACTTTTTTGTCTTTCATTTCATACATTTGCACTTAAAATATGTAAGCTAAGGACAGAGATTTCCAGTTTGTTACGTAGGAAGCTGTTTTCGTCTGGAGGGGGTCAAACGCTGTTTGGGACCCCCGTACTGGGAAAGGTGTCTAAGTATAATGGAACGGGTGTCACCGTCTCCTTTGGAGAAGTTTTGAATATCTGAGGGTCCTTTAGTGCAATTTGGTGCAAGATATTGGGCAAATGTTAAGAAAAATTACTGCAAAAATTTTGACATTCTTTACAGAGGGAACAAATAAATGGTTTTCGTCCTTGAATGGAGGGGCGGAATGATACTTCCTCCTGCCACATTTTGCCTGGGGCTATAAGCCCCCAACCTCTCTCTTCCCTACGCCTATAGTTTGTAATCAATAAATCAATAAAAGACCAAGTTTTAAGCTATAAACCAGTGACCATCCTTTCGTAACATTTTCAGTTCTAGAAGACATGTTTTGTATCGTTGTCTAAGCCTACAATACACTCTAAATAATTTTAGGTAAACCTTTGGCCACGTATGTGTATACAGTGTGCCTGATATGATTGATTAATGGGTTTACGGAAAGATTGGTTACCTAATTCATTAGTGACTATAGCCTCTCAGTAAACCAATTAATCAACAGTCATGGGCAAACTTTACACATACAAGACCAGTGCTAGTGAAATTTTATTCAAGTGAATATCTTGCAGCCTATAACTGTTAATTTTATTTCTTCTTCTCACAACCAATCGTGGTTTTTAAATTCAGTTTGTAAGCTACCGTACGTTGCACATTTGATATTCCTGCTACAAAGCTAAATAAGAAATCTGAGATTCTTCCAAACAAGTTTTACCCTTCCACTCAGGTAATATATATATATATATATATATATATATATATATATTACCAGAGTGGAAGGGTATATATATATATATATATATATGTACATATTTCAAACAGAAATGACTATAGGAAGTACATCCTGTCTGTTGCTGTCTTATTTTCAATACGACTTTCAAAAAGGCCTGCCAAAAGAGTTGTGCGTATGTCATGGATATGCATGAATATAGAGTATCACAGAATACGTTCAGAATCAACTGTCGGGTATAAAATAACTCGGTATTTGCTGATAGGTTTTTCATTTTGCTTTAGGCAACGTTAGTACGGTTTAATTCGTATGATACCTGATTATCCTTATATATTCAATTTCTCACGTTGTACTCCAACCTGTGTCGTAATATTTCCTCTGGCTTTTGCCATTTTAATGCGTAACGCATGTAAAAAACAGGTTTAGCTCATATTACAGTATGCGGTGTCAACTTCTGAATAAGTGTGGTTAATAGCTCTCGAGAAGACGAAACAAGTTTTTTTTTTCATTTTACCTCAAATTTTCTTGCCTCTTAATACTTAAGTGTAAATAAATTTAAAGTAAGAAATATCTTCCGTCTTTGGTAGATGAAACATATTAGCAGTGATGATATGTAACAAGAGAACAACGAAAGAATTTTACACTGTCGATCAAACTGAAGGCGAGCAGGTGGCACCTGGCAATAATCGTAACAGACTGCGACATTTCAATGTGTCTGTGTTTGATGCATTAACCCAGTTTTCAACAGTTTACAGATCTTTCAAGAAAAAAGAAACGTGAAAAGCGGAAATATGCAGAATATGTATAGCAGTCAACGTGAAGGGAAAACGAACCAAGGAGAGAGAACGTTCAACAAAGCGCCACTAGCAAGCTATATTAATTCTATGACGTCTTTGCACGCCTATATGGATATCTAGAGTAGTGCGGTACCGCAATCTTGTAGTTATATCACAAAAGATGGCTTCTATATCTATGGGCAATGTTCGAGCCAATGTGTGGCACAAGTGATAATGAAAAGCGAAGAGGTATGAACAATGTGTTTATGACTGAATGAATGTTAAGTATAGTACATTGAGGGTAAATTTAACGAAATAATGTAATTTAATGTAATAAAAGTGCTATTTTGTACATCAAGCATGCCAAGGGCGGATCCAGCCCAACACTGAAGGGGGGGGGGACAGTCGATCAGGGTGGGCGCCAGAATCTAAAGGAGCCGGATAGAGTTAATAAATGCAACAATGTATGCAGGGGCGCCAGGGTATTTTAATAGGAAGGAAAGAATGGTGAGAGTGATCGCTGTCCTGGGGAGGGGTATAAGGAGAGAGGTGGGAGAAATTTTTGGTAATTTAAGGTTGCTTAGATGCAAAATGGTGCTGTCTTTGATATACTTTTTGAACTGATCCTTTATGGCTAGAAAATCTTCATAATTCAGGGAATTCTAATTTTTAGTCGGGTGAAAAAATGCCATTCTGGGGGAGGGGTCTAAGGGGAGGGAGTGTCCCCCCTTGAGAAATTTTTGTTAATTTAAGGTTGCTTGGATGCAAAATGGTGCTGTCTTTGAGATATTTTTGGTACTAATCATATATAGCTGGAAATGTTTCTAATATAGTGAATTCTAACTTTTGGTTGGGTAAAAGAGGACTGAAATCTTTGTTGTCTAAGAGAAGGGTATTTCAACAAACCTCCTGAAGCCTTTCTCTTAGATACTTTATGCCTTTTATTCCGGGGAAGTTTTTACGCAAAAATACGTGTGTGGAGTCCACTGAAACTATCACGAAAATTTTCCTTTCTTCATTTGTGCATTATAAAAGGGCATCTAAAGGCTGCAAATACCGGAATTATATGGATCAGAATTAGGGGGACACAACCTCGACCAGATCCATTTCAAATTTGAATAGCAAAATGATGGAAATCGAGGGATCCAGGGATCACATAAGGTCTCTGGAAACATTTGGGGGCCAGACGATCTGTGATAAAATCTGTGGCAGTTTTTCACGATTTTAATTCTTAATGGCTGTTTGTACTTTTTTCGAGTTAAGTACATCGAATCAGCCATATTGCAAGGTATGGAATCAAATATGTACCTGACATTTTCTTTAGGATCCTGGGGAAAAGTGGGGGAAATTTCCTTCACTTTCAAAAGACGGGGGCATGTTCACCCGTCTCCCTCCTTTTGACGACCACGTGGACTCGTTCTCCTTGACTTCTATATAAATTTGGAGCACCTAATTTTGTGAGATGCATATCCCCATGGGCTTAAATATTATTTACCATGCAAGAACCCTCTGCCCCTACATTTTCACTTTTGTCGTTTACCATGGAAACCATGGATACACTTTTTCTACCATGTGATCTTTCCATGTCGAACAATACCTTGTACGGGTTTTTTAAAACTATCCCTGAATTAAATCGTTTTTCGTAAAGATTGAACAAGTTCAACATCATCTCCAGAGACTAGCCTATACTCCTTGTGGGTGAATTGCTTCTAGAACCCAAATTATTGTTATCTTATCTGGAAACAGTAACTTTTTACCGAGAATCATTTGTGTGACATGTTCACGTTGTTTTTTAATCACTTTGGGTAAAATGTTCATTTTAAGTTGTTTTCCATAGGACTGATCATAATAATAGACTTGTATAAACAAATTATCCTCTCCCTTGTGTTTCCTTCACCTCACATACTCCCATATCATATTATAAACATTTGACAGTAGTTACATTTTAAATACGACAATTCTACAGACAGCTCTTCCTATAAAATTAGAAAATCCCTCCAATTTCACCGACACTGCCGAATTTAACATGTTGACTGTATACACTTAAAGGGCATAAGCAGTCGCCCCAAACTTATTTTGAAACAACAGCTAAATCTCACAAATTTCTTCCTATTTCTCTTCCAAATATCTTTCATTATATTTCAAGACTCAAATATTGCATATTCCATGTAAACCAAGGAGTTACTCCTCGTAAATTTCACCATTTAGGGAGAAAAATATTGTCACATAACTCTCAAGAGCCATTCATGAAATAGGGTAGACTACTACAGTAATCCAGATTGGGGTGACTACCTTTTCTCTTAAAGCTGTTTGGTGCTCTACGAATTTAGTGCTCTTGCTGCACATACATTGACTTATCAGTGTGCATCTTTTTTCTGTACATTTTCTTGTTCTTTCTTTACTAAACATCTATTCATTGAATACTAGTTAGCGTACTATAATCTTCAAAGAGTAATCTGAGTTCCACTCATTTGACAAAAGATCCCGAATGACACATAGGGGAAAAACTAGTCCTCAAAAAGGTCCACACTTTTAAAAAACTTCTTTACGTCTCCATCACTAAACCTCTCATTTAGAAGTCGGTTTTCTATGTAAGACGAGACTGTTGGAACATAAAGGAAACATTCGAAACACTGCGGTTGGAATTCATGACTGAAAGCGTAGACATAGATGTATATCTTCGCTTTTAAATGATTCGATTATAGTGTGTATAGAACTCCATGTTTGTGCTGAACTGGTGTAAGAGCTTGTTAGAGATCGATAAAAATGGCTCTCATACAGAAGCTGTTCCATTTCTTCATCACACTTCATTGAGAATGTGTTTGTGTTTCTTTCCACTTTATTCTCGATAGAGAACTCACAAAAATTGAGCGGTAAGTAGCAGATTTGATGTCATAAATACCTGCAAACTAAAATATGCAAAATTCATCCTTCCTAAAATTAAATTTCAGTTTCTGAATATTATGTTATATTACATCGACGTTTCCAGATCAAATTCGAATCAAACCATACATATCGGCACTCAACTTGCTACAATTTTGTCGTCATGACAACAACATTTCACCTGTAGTGGTGAGATCGATAGCTGGTCTTCGGCGATCGTCCTCACAACTGGTTTGCACCTATCAAGTAAGGGTTCTGAGAATCGAATGTTTAAGTTAGTATGCGACACTTCTCTTAAACTAGAGGAAGTTTTAAGTGATCGATAACTCCTACACGGATGGTGAAGATATCTATGATTCTTTCTGCCAGATGATTTACATTATTCCGCCCGAGTGGAACATATATCGAAGGTTTCCACAGAACAAACAAGCAGGCAATTAACTACATTACAAGTTACAGTAACGTTTAAAAGCAAAATTGATCGGGAAGTTTTGTAGCGGGTGTTAAAACGGCTGACGATATTGAGAAGGTCAAAGGTCATACACTAGCGAGGCAGTCTAGGAGCTTAAACGTTCACATGCATTGTATACTAGAACTCTGACAACTCCCTGCTAAAATCAAAACAACAGTAATTTTTTGTATGAGCAAGTATCTTTACTAAAACTAGCGTCTGTGTGGAGAAGGACAACAGTTTATTTTTTTTTACAACAACAAGAACAAAAATAAAATAATGTACAATGAAGGCCAGAGTAAATTTACAAGACAAGACCATCAAAGTTGTTTAGTGTGTAATAGACATGAAGACTTTGAAATTAAATTATAAGCAACATAGTTGAATAAACAAAGGACTCAAATTATGATGACATGAAATAAAGGGTCATCTTTTTCGAGATCTACCAACAAGCACAACATTGATCACCTTATCCATGACTGAAAGCTCCACAAGTTAGTTCGGACGAGAGATACATGGGTCCTGAAATTTGAAGGAAATTTTCCTATCCGTTCTCTACCTCAAAACAGTTACAACATATAAACTGTCATTCTTGGCCAATGTAAAAGTAGCGGAACGTCCCGTGAACTTGAAAGATCTTACCGACCAAACGTTGTGTGTATTACTCACAAAGCTCTGAGTAAACTTAGCAGCCCCGTTTTACATAGTCTTTATATAAAAATCACGAAATGCATAGCTGTGAAACTTTAGATGACAATCATATTCATACTCCACTGGGGTCTGTTTACGAACAACTTCAAAGAAAGCCTGCATCTCTCTCGCCATTGATATTGAAAGTTTACAGTTCACATTTCTCAAGATACATCAATTGAATTTGCTGGGATGTAATAGAATGTTAATTGGAAATAAAATCTTCTGTGATGAGGTCTATTTAGGCCTAATTTACACATCAGTCTTTTTATAAAAGCTAATACATTTTGTATGTTTTATTTAATACATTAAATATCTGTAAGAAAAGTGTTCTACTTTCTAATGCTTTGTGTATGCTAAGATATTTTCTTTCAAGACGGCACTTATGCTTTCAGATGGTATGTCCTCTCGGCGGAATCAGACGATATTGTATATCGAAATTTTCGTGACGGTCATAGTGTAGCGAGTTTTCAAGGCTGACGATTGACGATGTGTGTATATGTGTGATGTGTGCGTTCGTGTAAATACAGTACTGCTGAATTACGCTATGATGACGTACTACGTTTACTCTCCCTTCCGATCCACCTCATTTTGTATTTGAACCAGAGAGCGGTTTTTAGGAACTATCAACTCCCTGTTTGAAGTTTGCTCTCATAAAACCTGCTGCTGTATTTATTCTGTCGTATCCGTTGTTTTATCAAAAATGTGCGGTCTAATAATCCTGAGGCGAAATTATTTTAACATTCATTCTAGAGGTGTTGCGAAACAAGAATAACACGCCAAGACAAGTTTAATAAAGTATAAATATATGCGTCAAAATCGCACAAACACATCGTCTTGCTCAGATATGTATTTATAGTCAGTAGGCCAAGTGACCTATTATTTGAGGAGTCTTAGAGTTTAAAGGCAAACAAAGTAAAACAAACAGTATGCAATGAGGCTCTCTCGCCACAAATTTAAAAGGGGTTCTTTAAATGTCAGGTGAGTAGATTTAGCATTTGTTCATTCAGTCAAAAGATAAATGTAATGTATATATCAACGTAAAAGTTTATTTGGAAGTGGTGGAAAAGACAACCTACAAAATTGGTCCACTCAAATGAATCGTGATGGGTGTCGGGTAAATTTTTGACAAATATACTGCCAGATTGATGCATCACAATCCTGCATATATATATATACATATAGGCTACGATAGGCTACGTTTCTATAGCTGTATAGGCCATATGCGTAATCTTGTGTAAATGTAGATCAAAGGCATATGCATATAGGTAGGTCATATGCATTATTTTTGTGTAAATGTAGGTCATATGGTTATGCATAGATTTAGGTCATATGCATAGTCTTGTTGAATCCATCGCAGTCCTCCTACTTTTCCTAATGAGGCAAAGCTATTTTATCTAACATAAAAAACGAAAGTGAAATAAACTCAATAAGGTGCTTCCTTCCTGATTGATGTGGTGGGGAGCTGCTATTAGACCAAAAGCGGCTTCCTAGTAAAACAATGGGTAAGTAACTGTGTGGAAATGCCTAGAACTAATAAAGAAAGTAACGGACAGAGAATAACGGTTTGACACTAAGATGCTACAAAAGAAAAAAAAAACAGAAAAAGAGTCACCCCAGCACTTCAAATGAAACAGAATGATTCTCATAACATGCTTTTCAAATTCTGCATCGATATCTTGTTCATAACTTAGGAACTACCTTTTTTAGACAAACATTCAGTTGCTCTATAGGTTTTCAAAATTTTGATTAATACCATGGAGTTACCTTTAGAACTCCTCCAGGTAATCATACAAACAGATGTCTTCCAGAGTTTCTCTTTGCTTTGTTGCCTTTTTTATTGGAGAGTTTATTTGACATTCAAATGTGACACTACTGGAAGTTTAAAAAAATGGTCACTAGAGATTTAATTTAAATTAACTAAAGGTTACGACCCTTACAATGCCTACAAATTAAATTAAATTTAAATGTTTAAAGTAATAAAGAAATACAAAGCATTTGTTCAATCATTTTGCTTGTAGTTCATCAAACGTTCCACATAATTAATCATCTCATACAGGTTTCACATTTGTAAAATTAATAACTGCTTGAAAACAACAAACACAGCATATCGAAAACACAATACCAAATTGAAAGTCGTTTTCATCAATGAAAAAAGAAACCGTTCCTCTCATTTTTTGGAAATTTCATATTTCGTCATTAGATGGTACCTTTAAGTACCACACAGCTTTTCAAAGACACCGGTATTAA
>WURT03447954.1:6053-22440 GCA_009936505.3 Holothuria glaberrima
ACTGCGGTTTACTGATGCATATAACGAGGCTACTGTGGATTATGTTGTTGTGTGCCCGCAGTGTGCCTGTGCGCTGGCCTGAAAGAAGTCCCAATGTGGAGTTGAGTACAAAAAGTAACTTCTAGCTATCGAGTCAAATTTTTTAGGGGTGAGTATGTCCCAAAACGAAAAATCGTTTGATGTCAACAAGGGAGGAGGCCTCATAAGAGCACTGGCGTAGACATGGGTTCACACCCCGGGGCAGATCCCCCATCACATGTAAACGTTATAGTGTCTATGGAAAAGGATGCTGTATATGATAATTATTGTTGAAGCTGACCTCAAACTCAACTCTTTGGACCCAGTGCAAAAGCTGGCTATACGTCATTAGAGATGAACGGGCGGGTTAGAGTGATATGCTGGTGGAACCATGTTCCCATCCCCTCCCCCATTGGGACGATATGTCACGACACTGAATTACGCAAACGTTCGATATTAAGTTTGAATAGACTCTTTTGAGACTCATTAGTGCCAGCGAAATTATTTACAAAGATTCTTAACACTACAGTTGCTAAGAATCGATGGTTCATATCAGAAGTGATATGTAACACCGAAGGTTTACAAGTAAAACACCCAGGTGGACTATGATCTAGTCGATTTAAAAAAGTGATTTGCAGAATATGATAATTACTTCCTACAGTTGATGCCCGTGTCCATTTCACGTCCACGGAAACAGCTTCCACGCTTATACTTTATCATTGCCAAGAGTTGCAGTTATCGTGACTTTATATAATGCATAACTACATTAATGACGTCACAAGACTTTTCAAAGAATTATGAGTGTGTCAACCTTCTTTGATGATTGATTTTTTCTATAGGTTCAGATTATTTTTTTAAGTTTTGCTGGGACGGGAGTGGAAGTGGTGATTTAGCGTTACCCTTGGACTTTCTATGAAGAATGAGCTAACACCTACGGTAGTCTGTAAGTGGTCTCACAAGTAAAGCGAATTGCGTGGAACATTAGAACAGGGCCTTCCCTATTTAGTTCATTTGTCTGTATGATTACAAGGAGTGATGGGGGAATGGGACGATTCACAATGATGTACATACACGTGTGTACATTGTACAAACTGGCAAGGTGAGCTCGACTGAAGCACATCAGCGAAAGTTTATACGGCATGTGACCATAAGCGTAAGGTAATGGCAAAGTCGTCTTTTGCTCAAATAAAAGCAGCATAATTTGGGATATTACTGCAGGTATTTTACCCCTCGAATAAAATAGGGGTTGTGTCCCCCAAACCTGCCGTCACTGTGATTATTGCCCTTAGGTGCCATGGCTGGTGGTCGAAACGGATCAACGGAATTGGATACTGAAAAAAATCGAAATATGGGAATGATCCTCAAACCCTCAGGTTACCTACTTGCCACTTTCATGACCAGAAGATTACATTCGCTTGGTTTACTGTGATGTCGAACATGTCAAATCGTGTTAGGATTTCAGCTGGTCGCACCGCCAAGGTTGGACACTCGTCCCTATACCTAGCAAGCTGTAAAGCAGGCCGGGGTAGAAGGTGGGCAACCTTATCCTGATAAGGGCCAGTTTGATAGTCATAATACCACTCCGGGCCATTTATGAACGGCTCCGTAAGTGCCTAAGGATCGCAAAGCCATCTCCAGAGCGTTAGGTCATGCAGATTGCCTTAACGTGGACCCCTTTGAGTCCAGGGCAAACATCCTCAAAGCTTTAGAGTTGTATCTACAGAATTGTAGGAAATAAAACCGATGAAGCACTATACTCAGTCCCTTGGGATGACAGGCTGCTTGAACGAAGTCAAACAAGCCACAAAATCAAAACTTGGTCATTTGTCTTAAGATATCAACCTTTGTTCAGATCGAGAGCAGCCTGTCGTTTGATAATGTATTGATTTATTATGAATAGACAACTGGAGCATGGTCTTGTGACATGTACCCGTTTTTCAAAGTCATGATTGAGGGCGCAACGGTTCGATAGAGACTGATCTTCAGGGTGAACCAAGAAGTGAATTGTGTCGGGTATAGATTTCGGCAGTTTTTTACTTCTAGGAATGAAGTCATTAAATATGAAAACACGATCCCAAACATATGTTATTTAAAAACGGCTGTTTGGCACTGATCTTGCGCCGACCATCCCTTCACTGCTTGGTACCGTACGTCACATCTATTGGTTCCGCTTAACACCGTCACATACAGACATCACGGCGCGTTTTCAATGACATAAGTACAAAGTCATATATATTTGACTAGGGTAGACACATTTTTTTTTTGCAATCCCTTAAGAAAGCTTCTCATTTACGCTTAATTCTCTGTCAAAATCACTGGAAATGGGACTGAAGCGTTTTGTCCCGGACTGTTGGACCTTTCTACTGACGGTCGCCCCCGTTCGGAAAGCAAATGTGACAACTGACAGACTGGGACCGTCTCTGTGTTTCTTCCTCGTGCAATGAATCTGAGAGCCGATAGGAAGAGAGCCGTTTTATAAATAACACGATAAAGAGCCTTGAAAAATGTAACGTGCGATACAACATGATGAAATTAATACCTATAGTTGACTTACTTCAGGGACTTGTCCTGCCCACCTTATGAGTCACATGGCAGATTGTGCAATAATTGGTGATATCTCTCTTTCTCTCACTGCTGTCACTGGATATGTGTTATAGCCTTTGTTCGTTACACTATTTCTCCATGATGAATTAGAGTACCCTGGTATATACCCTCATTCATTGATGGCAGGCCGTTTTGTTTCATTTCACAATATTTTTATCGCTTAATTGTAGCTTTAACACTGGAACAACCCTTTGCTCAATCTTTGACATTCAATCTTTATGCTCAAAATCATGAATTATTTGCAAGGAACAAAGTTAGAGGACATTTGAAAGATTTAGCCTTCAGGATTTTCAAAATAAATGTGGGACAAGTTCTTTTTCCCATTCAGGCTACCACAGCCCTTGACTGGACAGGCTCACTCCGGACAATTCCTACCCGGACGGTTCCAACCCATGACTTTTACCCCCTCATACAATTCAATCCCTACCATAAAATTTAGAATTGAACCGGGTGGGGGTTGTTCGGGGGAAATTGTCCGGATGGGAATCTTCCGGGTCGGGAAGTGCCCTGGGAGAATTTTTCTCGGGGAGTTGTGATTTGGGATTTGTCCCGAGGGTTAGTGCCTATCGCTGCCAATACGATTTACCTAATTGTACCGTAGTGAGCCCGACCTTATTACCTAGTATAAAGAGAGGGTTCTTCTCCATTTCAAAGGACCGTAATCTCCAATCAAACCTGGCAAAATACTGGTTATCCCTCCGAATGCCCTCTCAAGGCCGGTTCTACTTCAGTATACTAGCTCTGTAAAACTGAAAGTTAAAAATAGTGTAATAGAGCAAGGGATGACCTACGGTACCTCGTTGAGCGGACTCTGCTTGCTCAGCCTCGGCCCTCCCTAGAGATATGCCGAACGATCCAGCTACACAAGCAAGGCTGATCTTATATGATTCTTATAGCGCGTGAAAATTTTGAAGTGTATAAGCCGGCCTTAAAGCAAAAATGCAGTCACCCCAATATACATTTGTATACCCCGATATCCTAATTATGCATCAATGACTCTAAAGTTTAAAGGGAAATGCAGTCACTGACCCCAATTTGGACTAGTGTAGTACTATATGCCCTTTATGAAGCGCTCTTGAGAATCATGTGACTAATATTTTTCTCACTAAATTTTAAAAGTGCGAGGGAAGTTACTCCTTAGTTTACCTTGAATATGCAATATTTAGGTCCTGAAGTATCATGAAAGATACTTAGAAGAGAAATAAGAAGAAATTTGTGAGATTTAGTTGTTGTTTCAAAATATGTTTGGGGTGACCGCTTATGCCCTTTAAGTCATGTTAAATTTTTTGTTACTGAATGGTTCTTTTTCATGTAGAATAAATGCTAAGTTTACTTTTAATAAAATATTTTTTTTGTTTGGGTTATCATGAAAGATATTTGCAAATGAAATAAGAGGAAAGTTAAAGATTTCGCTGACGTTTCCAAATACATTTTGGGTGGACTGCTCTTTCTTTTCTTTTTACGGTTTAACACCTTATATTAGCACGTAAAATAAATAAGTACGTGAATTTAGCATCTGAATCATCCGGTGTTCAGTTAGACTTTTCTCATATCACTACAGGTGATAACAGAACCCTTTCTTTCCCGCTTGCTATTTTGACATGCTCCAAATCTCCACTCACTGTCACTGTAAGCCGACAATGATTGATCCATCAAAAGTGCAGTAAACTTAATACGACCCTACATATAGACGATTAGTTTTGTCTAAAGTGAAAACAGCCTAGATACAAGTCACTGACACCGTTAAGCCTCAGTTTTAAAACCCTTAAACCGGAACTTCATTTGTGGAAGAGTATTATCGTTCCATTGTCCTGAGCATACAACAAGTGTAGTTACGATTTAGACTGCGGTGGACGACAAGTCTGTTTTTTGAGCTTCCTTCACTTCCAGGAAAGGGGGTCAAGCACCGCTGTCCGGAAGCCTCCGAAAGTGATGTGTCAATACCTTCAACAAATTCATCCTACTCGAGTCAACAGTATATCAAATAGCGATTTATTTCAGTGCCGCTCGCAGTTTCGGACACACAATGACCTAACTTTGACTCATCTATTGGAATGTAGCATTAAACAAACTCCTGGTAGGTTTGCGTCAATTCTAGATCGTTGCTCAATAAACAAAACCCTAAAGCTCCGTCGTCGAAGTTCTCTTTACAGTAAGTTCTCGAAAAGGGAAAAAACTTAGGGCTTGATGCGGAGGAAGTTTGTAATATACATTTTGTGCAGTGAGTGGAAAAAGATAAATACTGTGATTGCCCTTTGACCCCCAAACAAATGCCTCTAGTGGGGATGTGTTCATTGGAAACGACCGGTATACTAATATTGATGTATGTTTGGAAAACATCCTAATCATACCTAATTGTCACGCAAAGGTTGACCAATTGTGTTTCCGGATATAAGGAGAGACGGCCTTAAATAATGTTTTTCACGCTGCGCAATTGGTTAATCAATTATTGCCGAATTTGAGAGCACCTTCCGATGTCTAACCAAGTTGGCTTATATAGTTTTATCAGTAGCACTTGATAAAGTAGCATTTACTTCAGGCAAACACTTAGATGCGGTCATCAACAAGTTCAGGTTTACCCTTCGTTTATTGCAGGGCTCTGTCAATTTGCAGGGGGATTGTATAAGCATGCATGCAACCCTAGCCTTTGTCTATAGCTTGAAGTAAGAACTGTTTGGGCCACATACCAACATCTAGTCACGGAGCACGTGGGCCTACCCAGGTCCCCATACTATGGGGTAGGTACGTCCACGTGCTCCGGGATTGCATTTGGTACTTTTCAACTATCCGTGCACTTTATCTGGAAGAGCAGGTGATGTCTGGCTTTGTTCAAAAATTGGTTCATCATTAAAACCCTCCGTGAGGTTTCGGTAAGATTGGAAGCTGATTTTAAACGTCTTCCCACAGTTAAGATTATCAATTGTGGATTAATGGAAAGTTGTCTTGTCAAGATGGATTGTAATAATTACATTTCTCTCGTTCTATTTTAAGTGATATTTTGATTTTTTTTTTTGAAGGAATGGGTGGCACGCGCTTTTCTCATTTGGATAGTTTTTATGGATTGGGGGCTTATGTTAACGGCCCTTGTCAATTGTATCCTTCGATACTCGACGTATAACTGACTAATAAACTGCACACTGTTCATTTCACAACTTCATCTTGATGTACAGTATGGCTTTCCCTACAGGTAAATTTTCTCCATAATTTAACCTTTGAACTTTGTTATGATGCCGTCATTTTTGCTTTTATCTCTTTTGAATTTTCCAGCTACGATGATGCCCGATGTCATTAGCTATATTGGAGAATTGTCAATGCTCAAAGAAAAGTAAGAAGTGTGTATGTATGCATGTGTGTATGGTTTGTGGGGATGGGGATAGGGGAGAGAGGAAGGTGCTAGGGGAGGTGAGGGGCTAGGGAGAGGGTGAGCGACAGTGTGCGACAGTGGACAACGATGCACCTGTATAGACAAGCGTATACGTATCTGAATACTTATGCATTAACGTTCAAGTAAACTATGCGCACATAAACGGTAAGCCCACTGGCATACGTGCGATCAAGTCTTCAGTTGAAAATACAAGCATAGTAAATTATGAGCTCTTAAGCCCATACAAAATACAATTTGTCACTTCGTTCAGCTTCAGGAAGTTTTCATGCCATAATATCCTTCAAAATAAAACTCGTCACAAAATATTCAGTAACCTATCAAATCAAGTGAGCCCCTTTAAGTCTTATAAAATGGATTAATTTGTCAAAATGAGTTTTCTTTAGATTAATTAAATCGAGTCGAGTCGGTCCAGTACGAATTAGTCTATTTAGACCTTGGCAAAGGGACGACTTATGAACAACAAACTTACGGAATATAAAGTTGCCCAATGGAAAACTATAGGCATAAATGTTTGTTTTAGGGTTGTTTGTGAGAGGAGTTGAGAGCCTGTCAGTCAAGTTGGTATAAGCTTCACCCATTGGCTGTATTGTAACAGGGGTTGCATAAGATTAATACCTAATGTAAAAAGTGTATGGTCACGAATTATTAATAGACGATTTTAATCATTAATTACCAGTGGCGCAGCTAGAAATTCATAACTGGGGGCAGAGCACATTTGGAGGGCAAACTGTGCACACGTAGCGTGCACCGCGAGGGCGAAGCGCGAAGCCAAAAACGGGTGGGGTCCAGAGGCCCGCCTTAGGGCCCCTGGTAAGGGTCCAGGGGGAGAAGCCCCAGAAAGCTACTGGATTTTAGTATTTCACAAGGCTCAGGGAAACTGCTTCGAACGGAAATTTTCCAGTGTAATGCTTTTGAGTTTTAATACATTTAGATTTGTAAGAAGGGGCTACTGTTTGAGAACAAAGTTAATATTACTGATGTGCGTCCCGGGATTAAAGTTTTGTAAGAGCTGCGATGTGTTTTAAATGCAGAGTATATAGGCAGGGGCAAAGTTTTATAGTTATCCGCGACGACCAGAAATTGGTTTGCTAAATGATAATCAACTCCAATGGTTCTTTTTAAAGAACATACAAAGAGTGCAGATATTCTACTTACAAGCAGCCGTGACTGAGCCCTTGACTAGTTTTTGTTGGCTTGTGCTTTCGTATAGAATTGTCAGCCCTGCAGAATGGCTCAGCCTGTAACAGAGTATTTCTCGTTGTGAAAAATACTTCCGGCGTCGATGCATAAACCTGATAAAGGTTGGCAACAGAAACCTGCTATAGCCAAGAGTTTTACTAACCTGTTTAGATCGGGAAGTTTGACAACTTGAAATGCGTGGGAATTTAGAAGATAGAAATTTAAATGATAGGCCTAATCCGTCAGTGATATTTACTAGACATTTAACACATATCCTTCAAATTTTGGGGGGCCTGGCGGAAGTTTGGGTGGCCTAGTCCCCCCCAGGCCCCCCGTGGCTACGCCACTGTTAATTACCGAGTCATTGCCGTTAAAGTTGTGTTTTATCTGTTCAGAATCTCTTAGTTTGACCCTTTACCATCAAGATGTGAGTAAAACTCAAGAGGTGTGACAAAAAATGAAATTCATGAACTAACTCAATAAGCTCCTTTTTTCAAGCCTATTCAAAAAGTGCAATTAATTTAAACCGAATTACTTTGAACTTGACAGACAAAGCAGATGGAATTTGTGAAATTTAATACCAGTTATACGAGATTGGACATTCCGACGAAAATATAGGTTAGTGTAAGTCCCATTGTCAGCACTCCCTTTGGTATGGTGATGCAAATAATTAATAGACTGTATAATTTGCAGCAGTAAAATCAACTTTTCCACCGTGGCCCACTTATTACACATTGCAAAGAACGAAATACAGACGGATAAACAATCAAGAATGAACAAATACAGACATGCAATTTGTAAGGACGGAAAGGGGAACGTAAACATATCCCCTTGAAAACAATATATCAGCTCAAAAAGTGTGTGTGTATGGGGTGCAGGCACTGATGGGGTGGGGGGATGACCGTGTCAAGAACTAGGCGGCGAATTTCTGCGCCCCAGAAGCGAGAGATTCGGCTAAATCAAGGCCAGTGGAAAATCGGAGGCTAGATGATTTTTGGTTTAATTTAAGGCACTTTTCGGGCCAACGAATTGAACCATGCATAAAATGGCCTTTCCACCCTTTTCGAATCAACCATATATTGCAAGTTATCACTATCAGGGTAAGGAATCGAACAAGGGGGTGTGAGGGGTAGGAGGGGTCTCTTTCACTTTTAGAGGTGGAGACGTCCGCCACCTGTTGACGTCAATGATGTTTTACAAAGGGATAATATTAAAGGGCAAATGCAGCCATCCCACTTTTTAACACCTCAGGATAATTCATGTGTTTTCCAGTAGTGTCATGTAGAATACTTGCTTGATGTACCTTTCATACAAACAATTCATATTTTTAAACTTTATGGAGATACTGACCAACGAAATATTTACCATTTTCGGGTGTACTTAGGCAGAACATCGGATTGAGTCATCGGTTCTGCGCTGCTGTATAGGCACAAATTATAAAACGTCGCACAAGGACTGTTGCGGCTCATCAGCTTTAACCAGGGCGGGGTTGGGGACCTTCGGCCCGAGAGGCAGAATGCAGTTTTAATGTCATAAAATAATTATTAGTAATCCATCTTTTAATCTGCTCCCATTTGCTGTAATTTCACTTCTTTTCGGTATAGGAGCCAGATATACCACACGCAGTATCAGCACATTGTAGCATGCAATAGGAGCTCACGGGCGTGTTAAAACTTTGTCCAGTCCAATGGTTTTGTCAACAAGAAAATTGCCCTTGATAAGAAAAAGGTTCCCCAAGCCTGGCTTTTACGGTCAAGGCTCAGTGCGGTGGCACTCCCCGTGGATGGCTAGAAAATGAATGGATAAACGAAAAGGAAGCTTGGAGGGTGAAGTTCGAGTACTCGTTTCTATATGGACTGGGGTGAACGACTAAGAGGTTTTAGAAACTATAACAGTAACTTTTCTGGTACAACACGTCTATTTATCAATCGTCTGTAGGCCCATCGCATGGGCGGACCCAGGATTTTACAAGGGGGGGGGGGATAACTCCATGAGGGCAAAGTTGACCCTTCGAAGGTCAAATGTATGAAACCTCGATGGGGGAGGGGTCTAGGGGAAAACTTAAAATATAGACTCTTAAATGGTATTTCCTGATATCTGGCAATGTCTCAGCCTTGGAACTGTCTCAAAAACAAAAAAAGAGGTGCCGAAAGGGGGGGGGGTTGGGAAGGCTTGAGCCGGGAAAACCTTCCTCTAGATTCGCGCGTGCATCATATACTTTTTGGAAATAAAGTGGCGTTACGAAAAATATTGTTCAAAACTATGTGCTGAGACCATAACCTCACCTCCCCCTTTGAGATTGACTATTTTATCCTTGATTATCTCCAGAGTGTTTCCTCGTGACCCTATTCTGGAGGAGCGTTTGCCCTTTCATAACAACCATTCATAGGGCCTAGACACAGGGCACGGTTGCATGTTCTCAGGCTGTGAAGGCCTACCGTAATTCCTCATATACTGATATAAGTATTAATTGGGCAACACAAACAGCTTGATACTGAATGTCGGAATAGCCTTAGTCTTGCCTCTCAATGTATACTGGGCCGGAGCAACTTATCAGGTTGAGAGGGACAGTGTTTGACCATGGTTTGCAGCAGCACTTCCATCTGTCCATAGTAGCATCATGAGGGTATATATATCATTTTTTGGAAATTTTGGTGGCATTACCTCAGAATGCCTGCATCCAGTAGCTATACGAGCCCAACATAAGCTGGCACAGGATGGTGAGGGGGGGGGGAGGGGTGTCACAAATGTAGGCTGAATCGGACGACTGCATTCCCCACCTTGAATACACATGTAGCCCACGAACCTCGGGCATGCTAAACTCATTATTTTCTTATAATTGTTGTTTCGGACCGCCGTCCTTGGGAAGCTTCTAAGGGGAAGGGGTATCCCCATCCCGTTTATGCCCTCTCCTTTGGGAATTATTGAATATTTTAGAGTTCTTTTGCGCAACATAGTAAGGCAGGTTTTAAGGAAAATTACCGCAAATTGTTGACATTTTTACAGAGAAAACAAATAAGGGCTTTGTCCTTGGATTGTTAACTGCGAGGCTAAAGCTCCCCAGCTCTCACCCTCTCCTTACGCCTGTGCATTAAAATGTGAAAACTTGTTGTTTTTAATGAATTTTCAAGTTAGTATGCAGGTTGCCTTATTAGGTTTAACCGTAAAATGAGATGTGTTTGTCGTTAAACATCGTAATACATCGTAAACATTATTGCGAGAAAAATACGGACATTTGATCGGGTTAATGATATAACAAAGTTATGCAACTGCTATTAAGCACTAATTTCTCCATTGTACACTAACGTTCAAAATCTTTGTCGAAATTTAATACCAATTATACAATATTTGTCCGACCACATTTCCGACTCAGTGATCCTTCTGAGGCTGCCCACTCGTCTTCAGTACTTCTATTCTGAGTCACTGCATTATAAACCGCACAGAACGCTATGAACCAAATCATGAAAGCCAGTTGTGCAGGCAACGATGCATCTCTTGATTAACGGTATGTTTGGAGTATGCGCACCTTGAAATGAAGTAAATCAGGCTATTGAAACCATGGCTAATAATTGAAGTACAATCAACTTAAAATCCATTTATGTCCTGGGTTCTGCTTTCTCTTCTTCAACGTTAATTCATCGGGAAAGCCTGAGAAACACCATGTGACAATGATTCATGTCCGTGAATAGAGGAGCAGTTGTATTTTTAGGGTAATTCTCTCCCATTGTCTGGTTGAGTCCAAATGAGGTAACGCCGCGGGGCAGTCAGAAGAAAAACATTGTGCTTGCCTTGAATAGAAAGGAAACTTATCAGTCGGTATTTTTGTTGATGGAAGATTTCTAAATCGCACAGTGCAATGGTAATCTCAAGGGTGAGTCTTTGATAACTATTTATGTAACAGAGAACACAAAGTGCAAGCAACCTTTGGAATGCCATGATCAAGACGACTTTTTCAAGAGGTTTCCATCCCGTGCTTCCATCAGAACATGGAAGTACTACCTCCGAGGTAGTACTTCCATGATCAGAATGGCGGCAGCAAACAAATAAATCCATGAACCCCAACTTCCAGTTACCCGACAAAAACAGCTCGCGTAGCGGATGAAGTTTCTCGTTCAGAGAGACGTCAGTCCCGTGTGGCGGAAGCCAAAAAGAGCGCCAAGCAGGCTAGACAATAAAATTCTACCGTAGAATGCGCCGATCCGATCGGCAGCAAGAACGTATGTTACGGGTTCACAGGTCAGCGAAGGAGACAGACTCCATTTATTTGGTGAGGGGTTATTTCAGTGATGGGGAATACGGTGATGCATGTCCAGTTTGGTCTGTGGCTGACGAGATCATTAAAAGGAGAAGTGCAGTCACCCCAAGTTTATTTTCAAAAATTTGCTAAATCTTACAGATGTCCTCTTATTTCTCTCACAAGTATTTTTTGTAATGTTTCCTGATAAAATACTTGAATATCTAAGGTAAACCAAGGTTATTCTGGATAAATTTAAGAAATAAGTGAAAAAATATTGTCACATAATTGATATGAGCAAGTTCCTGAACAAGTGTACCGCGGGGTACACTAACTCAAAGTGGGGGGGGGGGACCTGTATTTTCCCTTTAAGCAGGGCCGTGGTACAAGCTCGTAGCCAGGCGTGGGTACGTACGGCCGTTCCCCAGTGCGGACTACTGTGCCCCCTCAGAAACGAAAAATCGATCGAAAATACAATTTAACTATATACTTGTAAAAGCCTGGCCCTGGTATGACTCCAGGCATTTTTTTTATCAAAAGTGATCCCAAAAGGCGTTACCATGAAGGTATTTTGTTTTCTGTACGTGCGCTTCCGTCTTCAGTTACCCTATTTGCTTTTACACCCATTGCAGATATGCTGGTTTTATAAAGGTAAAGGTTACACAATTATGCTATTGTTCTTCCGTGTAGACGTGATCCTGGAAAACACAAAATCGAATCGATGAGAAGTTCTATCCTCCTTTTCTTACCATTTAAAGATTGCTAACTCAGGCTCACAACATGGTAAATGTACTTTATAAGAAACGTTAAGTGTCTCAATGCTGAGTTCAGGGGGGGGGGTGGATGGGGAATCCTCTACCCCGTGACCAGTCGAACGTCGTTTGATTTTGTTGTTAAAGACAGATACTTATCACCCCAAGTAGGCCTACATTTTTTGGGTAGGGGTAAGCAAAATTCTCAATTGGTGAATGTTCTTTGATTGACATCAAAGTCAAAAGATGCAGAGTAGCTCACATTACACAACACGCAAAGAGAATGTTCTGATTACATATTATGGTCTTGCATGCCCACTAGGCTATACCCTTGAGCAATAAACTAGGTTTGTGTCTGCACAAGGGGAGGGGCTCATGGCAGTTTGGGTGTAACTTAGTTGCAAGAATTTGACCTGTCTTGGATAAGGAGGGGAGCAGATTCTTCCAAAGAAACTAAAATTTTCTAACTTTTTTGAATAAGAACCAATTATTTTCAATTTTTCTTCAACAAAACCCCAAATTTTTCAGCGTGTTTCGCCAGCCCAAAATTTTGCTTTCGACATTCTTTTGGCAACTCCTCGCTTCTGGCGGTGCTTTGGGTTGCAGGATACCATAGGGCATATCTTTTACCACTTCTTGCTGAATCTGTATGCAGGTTTTGCCATGGTAAATAATTTTCTTGCAAAATTTTTGCACTTCACTTTTGGCACTGACAATCGAAGGTATATAGTACCACCAGTGAACAATATTAGCCTCACTGGTTTCAGTGAACTAGTACTCTAGCCAGAGCTAAGTGAAGGATCATACAGTTTGATACCGCGCATCAAGGGGTTTTCATGTGGCAATCTAATACCGTGAGTAACATTCGTAACGTGATCAGGTGATGAGCATGTGGTTTGAAGCTAAATTTATTATTATCACAAATTTACTCAAACATTTACTTTTTCTCTTCATGCAAACTTTCGTTCAAAGTTAAAATACGTTAATGACCATTTTAACTGTGAACTGTAAAGAGTTTGGTGTGCTCTGTCATTCAAAGTTCTGCTGAAAGCTCCATACTAGTGTTCCCATTTTGTTTATTCCTAGGACATTCGGGGAATTTCGCTATGGATCCTACAAAAATCATACCACAATATATGACAGTCTCTAGTCCACTCTCTGCTCGCAAAGTACTCAACTGTTCATCTGCGATTGCAGAGTTGAAGAAGCATAATCGTGAACATATAGCCTTGCTCCCGTCACTTGTGGCGACTTTCCACGTCTCTGTATTGCAAGAGGAGGGGAAATTCCCACCAGAAGATTGAAAGTTTCGCCCTCATGTGCACACTTAAAGCTACCTGTGGTAGGTTTGAGGTAGTATCCCCTGTGGTTCCTGCACAAATTGTTATCAGGTTATCATGTGGTGACGCTACTGACTACAAACATATAATCTTCTTTGATGCCTCCTATGCGGTGTCAGTGCCCCCTATATCAGAATTCCTGCCGTGGTAGACTCAAACATGAAGCGCTCCTCATTATGGCTAAGTTCGAGTCTAACACCCAAACAGACGAACTTCCTTTCGCTTACAGCATACGAGACTGGAAAGATCATCATCATAAAAAGAAAGGAAGCAGCTAACATTTTTCTTCCTTTCAGCAAACGGTGATGAGATGAGAGGTAAGTTCCCCTTCCCCCTCCTCCTCAGTAATTGGTCTAGGAGCCAATCAAAGTAGTGATAGTGTAGGACTATGAGGCAAGGGACCAGACGACCGGCTACACACGTGACTCACTCCTTCAATAATGGAGACAGTAACATTCCGGGTGACCCGCATGTAGGGTATATACTGGCAGGCCATGCTTTCATACGGCGTCCTAGTAACAGCGTGAGGGGGTCGGAGGGAGGGGATACGTTCCCCGAATTTAAGGTGACAGCTATAATCAGAGGTCCGGTAATGAAGGAAAAATGTGTCAGAACTGGTTTTTGAGTGTCACATGATTTATATCCAACTATTTGAGTCGGTCGTAATGGACTACCGTGTCTGCCCTGCAGAAAAAACGTTGTTACTCTCGACCTCTCTTCCAGCCTCGTGGGAATGTTCACATTTGTAGTCAATAGGCTAGAGATACAATAGGCTGTGCTTTTATCCCACCTTCATCGCAGCGCTTGGTTTGTAGTTTCAGAAAAGACGAAAAGTCTTCTGTCGTCTTCTGTACTACCATCTTACATAACCCGCAGTGAACGTGTAGGCTGCTATCATTTGAATCCAGCAAGGGAATTCTTTCTGATGTACACAGATTCGCTATTCATTCATTTCAGCATCTCATTCTGAATCTCACTCCTAACGCGGTTGCGCCCCCTGTGGGCTGGGGTTGTAGAATATACCCACGGTATTCCCAGCCTGTCGTAAGAGGCGTCTAAGGGGAAGGACTTTCACCGTATTTGAACTGTCTTTGAAACTAAACTTGGAACCTGAACCGTATTTGAAACCGTATTTGAACTTTACATTTTTATCTAGTTAACACTATATAACACATTCGTGTTGGTGTGTCGTTAAATCTCATCTAACTAACCTAAGGAGGTTGCCCTTATCCCGATCCAGCAGAGTCTTTATCACGCCTATGTCGCTTTTCAATTAGTTGCTGAAGAGACCGGGCTCCAAATATTCGTGATGCTGCCGCACTTTTCCTTTTCCCAGTGTAGTTATGAGGTTATTAGGAACGTGTTGACATGCAAAAGTTTGTAGGATATAAGCTGAGTCAACGTCAGAGTGGCCAGGAGGGGGGGGGGGAGGGTTACATTGAGGAGTGCCTAACTTTAAATTTTTCCTGGATCCCCCTTTATCAAGGCTTCTTACAGTTACATCCGTTAAGGGCGTAAATGTGGCCCCTCTCTTTGTCATTAAAATACTGGATCCGCCCCTGGGAATTTAATTGTCAGAAACAACTTTCAAAACATGAACCCAAAACTATGTAATCGATAAGTGGTTGTGTAGTTAGGTAGTTGGCTTTTAAAAATATTCAGAGATGATGTATTTCCTGGCTCCATTTGCACTTCGTACCATTTTTTAGGACTAAACATGAAAATTAGCTCCTAGTTGTACTTCAAGTTTGCCACCAGACACGCAGACTTAATTTTTTATAGTTGATGTAAGGAAGTGAGAATGGCCATTACTGCCAAATGTGATTTTTTTCATACGCGTAGATGCAAATTCATTTAGAGACTCAAAACTATTATCAGTTTCTTCATACGAAGTCTCATGTCAAGGCTATTCAAGTTCAATGTGGCAAGTTCCATCATTCAAAATATCATGTGAACTTTTATCAGGGGATTACAGAGACAAGAGGAAAAGAGAGCGAAAGTAAGCGAGACCAGAGAAATTAGAAGAGAATTTTCAATAGCCATTGTGATTAAATTTTGTAGTGTTAAATGAAGGAAAACATTAACATCAAATACCGTAAAAATACCAGGAATATTTTTCTCGGGGCGCTTCGCTTGCACCTTTAGAGAAAACTGACTATAGTACAATTGAAAATTTTGTAAGGCACCGTAAAATTTCTTTCAAAGTATAGACGTCTTCTACACGTCACACTTAAAGCTCTGAAATAAGGGTCAATTGAAGTACTTCGCCGTTAAATGCTACATTATTCTTGCAAACAAAATCCAAACCTTACCCATGTGTGGGAAATCGTAATTCTCGATAAACTTTTCGACGTACTTTGTATGAACCGAATTTAAATTGATGTCTCAGTAGTACTGCTGTGTGTAGGAAAACTTTGGTGGAAATGGATGGTTATTAATTTCTGTATGGCAGTTTGAGTAAAATACTATTTCCAAAGCCCTCGCTACACCTCTCTCTGTTCATTTTACCCACCAGCTAACTATCCTCAGGAAATCGACTGACGGTTCCTTTCTTAAATCTGCGATCATCACGAGAAAAGTATTTTGTTAGCATTTCAAATTACATCTTAGGGGAGCAGGATTATCTCAAGAAATGATCCAGATAAAAGAACTCAAAAGCCGTCATATGTTAAGAAAAATTCTAGGGACGGCACCCCAGTCTCCGGCTTTCTGTCATCGGCCCTCATACGGCTAAAAGCCTCGCCGGCCACAATTTCCTAAGGTGCAGCCATTAGTAATATTACTTCCCTGGCCCTTTAGCTGCTGATGCCCTTGGTTATGGGACCTGGCCCAGGCCCACATCTGTAGGTTCCTGCAACATGGATGGCTACTCTCA
>WURT03448065.1:0-22437 GCA_009936505.3 Holothuria glaberrima
TTATTTATTTATTTATTCATTCATTCATTCATTCATTCATTCATTCATTCATTTATTTATTTATTTATTTATTTATTTATTTATTTTTTTTGCAAATTTGCAAAATTAGCAGACTTATTATCTTCTTTCTCCTTAATGTCGAAAAAAGCCCTCAGTTTAATCAATTTATTACAAAAACATGCCTTAGAAGGCACTTTTACTATATTTTAAGATTCCTGTGGGAATTGAAGAGCTGCAGGAAGTGAAGAAAGCTTTAAATTGACCCCAAATTTGATAAAGTTATGGCAGTATGGTTTTTGCTTGTACCTGTTGTGCGAAGAACTGAGAAACAACTGTAGTGAAGTCAGACTGTACCAGTACAAGTAAAACCGTCTCTCTGTAAAATCACTGAAAGCGTTTAACACGCGCAGAGATTTTAGTGGCTTGAAAAACACAGTTCCTTTAAAAAATTTGACGTTTTCGTGGTAGACTGTTTTTGAATGCACTTGACAAAAGAAATTTCTCTCAAAATGCCATTTGTGGCCAGAATTCAATGTAACCATCATTCCAGACGAGTGACCTCCTGGAAAGGTATTGATCACCCTCGGTCTTTTAGGCTTACAGAAAGCATGATTCGCTGTTTCCAACTGAAAAGCTTGTAGGACGGAATTAAATTTCAGAAAGTAACTTACAAAATGAAAGGTTGCAGTCGAAGTCACTCTGATTATTGATTATGCCCTAACATGAAAGGATTTTTTTTGTTCAATTAGAAATCCCACAAAGAAGGCAGCGGTAATAAAAAATTCCAATCTTAAAAACTTTATGCCATATAATGACCTTGGTGTCAAAAATTTCGCTTTAATTCAAATTCATATGAAGAAAAAGCACTGTCAGATGATAAATGCCATGGTTACCGGATAGGGAAAGCATCGTGAGTCTTGTTTGCTTGCATCTTCTAGTTCATTTGTTCGAATAAAAAGTCAAAGTAACGAACTAGACTTGATTGGATTTTCCTTTAAATCGTTCTTTGTCACATTTTTAAGTGTTCTGGGGCCAAGTTTAATTTTCTAAAAGCAAATCTTACATCCTTCGTACAGAACTAGGTAAAATATTATAAGTGTGATAATTGTAGCGTTTCAACTATAACGACCGTACGTATATGTTTTAACTTTCCTTCTGTTTTTTTTTTATTTCAATAACCATCAACCTCCGTGAGGACCATTTCTTTCTTTATAACAAATTTTCATTTTTTATTGCTGCGAACGGTATACATTTTAAGAAACGTGATTTTCTTTACTTTGTATCAGTACGACTGAGAGAAAATATATATTAGGAAAATATATATTGCCATCGTGAAATGGTTCAGTCGCCCAAATAATTTCTGGTAACAGCTGTACTTCCCACAAAATATGGTACATTTCAAAAGTTATAGATATTGCACTATTGAAAATTTGAAAGTTTGGACTAGCAAATTATTTATGTGCTTCACAGCAGTGACCTTTCTCTATAAGAGGCTTATTTTTTACAATGAACTGACCCAGCTACCTAATTTGAATAACATATCATGTTTTACATTCAAATTATGATTTTAAAGGTATGGAAACTTTCTGTACTACAAACGCACTTACCTTCTTAAAGGGCAACAAGGCTAGCACCAGACAGTAAAAATATTCCCTACTTCAAGCTCCTCTTCCAGTTCATACAAAACACCCATCTATGTGTACTTCTTGGTCAATACTACAGAAGCCTGCTTTGAGTAATTTAAACTGCTCAAGGTCATTTAAACACAATACTCTGTGTGGACTGAATTGGAAGCACAACTAACTGCACTAGTCATCTCCGTGCAACCACAGTGAAACTTTGGTTTGGATTTACATCAGTCCAAATGCAGTAAAGAAAACAAAGAAAACGTGATAAAACATAAATTTTTCTTCTTATTATTCAGAAACACATACATTTGCACGTTATTTCGAAAATCCTTTAAAATCGCACACTTCGAGGAAACATTCCAAAGGTAAGAAATTATTGCAGATTTCTGTATTATCCATCCTGCAGGGATGGAAACAGGGGATGACCGGTTTACCCCCTCACGCACACACGTTAAATTTTTGTGGTCTGTTGACAAGAGAAGATTTTGGAAAAAAAAAAAAAACTTGAAGGCTAAAATTTTGAAAAAAAAAATAGAAAAGGCACGGGAACAATTTGCAGATTTAACAAAATTGAGAATTAAAAGGTATTCGCTTAATGTGTTTACTGCCGTTTATAGTTTAAACTTGACTAAATTTTTGTCTAACGATGGGATCTACGTAGTTTGTTTGATGACACTTAATAAAAAATTTCTGGGAAAAGCCAAATGATCTTGCACAGTTAAAATGCCTGTAGGGATAACAGAATAAGAGTGGAAGAATCTTGTAAACAATGCAAAAAAGTGCTGTCGATTAATTGCAAACTTGAAATTTGACAACGCCCTTTTCTGAAATCTCTTTGTCTTTCTTTGGGGGGGGGGGGAGTTCGCAATTTTATAGCAGTTTATAAACATTTGTAACATTGTGAAATTCAGAATTAAAAAAATGTTCAAAAAGAATAAAAAAGAAGATCAACCACATATCTTAAAAATTCCATACAATATTTTCATGCGTGGTACTCTCTCATGCTTTGAAATATAACAATTTTTTGCCAACTTTTACTTCAATTTGCATCTGAGCACCCATTTTAAACAAAATTAATAAAGGGAAGACTCCCACCGCCAAATCGCATACTGGATTAATCACCACAAGTCTTCTATTTTTCATACTCTGTGTACAACAAGTAAGCTTTACCAAATAACACTGCTACCACCCAGTTTGTAGCATACACTTAGCCTATACTTTTTCTCACTGCAAGCTAACGGTATGCTGTACGCACAAGTTTGCTATTCCTTGTACATAAAGACTAAACGACATAAGCATGTCGCTTATATCTTGCAGAGAGATGATCCTGATACGAGTGCTATAATCTATCATGTGGTTATTTAATGTTTGCTTTTTAATTCCATGATTTTGCAACCACCGTGTGTTTGTTCCGGTGTTTCAAGAAAGAAAAAAAGATTCAAGGGGTTGAAGAAAAGATAACCGAAAGAGGGGCTTGAATTCCTAGAGTTAAGACAAATTAAAGTTAAAGGAGTACCGAGACACATGTACTTGAGCATATGCATTTTACTTTTTGTTCCGTTAATTGATGATGTGTTTTAAATTTGCATGGTTTCAATAGGTGGGGGCGGGTGACGTCTTAGTAACAACGAACGACTCATGAAAACTAACAGTTACTGAGGTGTGTATGTATACACAAAATTTGTTAAGATGATATTAAGCTCTTATTTAATGCTGAAAGGTTTTCCAAAGGCACTGTTATAAAAGAATAACGCATAGCAGTATTAGAATAAATGCTAAATATTGATGAGATGTAATCTCACATTTCAGCATTTTGTATCCCAACCATTTCTTATAGCCTGTTTTATTTTATATGATTATTAGCAGTCTATTTCCGTTTCTGCATGTCGCCAGGGCATCTGCATCAATTTTAAACGTATTATTGCATGAAGTGGTTAATTGAACGTCATAACTCGAAATTAGGAGGAAAACAAACAACTTCATGGCTCACACTCAACCACCTGAATACAAGTTCACTTGCAATGCAGGTTACCGAGACTGTTGAGTGTGACGTCAGGTTGTAAAACTAGATGTTTGTTTTCAAAAAAGTTTCGAGTTGCAGCGTCTCATTTAACAACATCAGTTCGTCCAGAAGTGCAATGGAGAGAAGTAAGTTAAGTTGAAAAAGTTCTTTTTTGTTCACTAAGGCTCATAGCCAAACAAGATACCGCACTGAAGTATTTTTTTAGAATGCGACATAAGTTAAAGCAATGTTAATGGTCCTTTTCTTAAAACAATTCCGGAGTGATGAGAAATTTCTATAGGAGGGACTCTCTTACCCCCTTGGCTATTGGCCTGCTTTTAGTTTTTTAGGAATAACGTAATTCTGGTCGTATGGATCATACAGCACAAGTATTGGATAAGTTCGTTTTCATTTTTTATAGCAGACTTAGAAAACAGAATTTATTCTGTATTCCAGTTTTCATCAATCTTTGGGGTGAGACGATTGAAGAAGCGGTAAGAGAAAAACTTAACAAGCGACTTGCGTGTTTTATCGCTAGGCAAAACTAGGTTTATCAACCCATTAGTTTATATAGCAAATATTTAAAAATCATTTTATATTTTGGCAACTCATAAGTTTTTCTAAAGAGTAAGATTGGCCCATTTTAGTTCCTTGAGAGCACTTTATGTGTCCTAATCTTATAGGTTAACTGGTACTAAAATGATCATTCGACGTTTTTTAGAGTCATATCGAACAACTATCCATTTCATTCAGGTTAGATTGTTCAAGTTTAGGGTAACTGAAGACATATAAATATGAATCCTAAGCTTTTTTTCTTCTGAACAATATCATGCGACTCATCCAATCCAAAACTAATTGCCTTGTATCCTAAAAAATCAAAGTTTCTAATTTCTTGGTAGATGAACTGAGAATAAAATATTTAATCTACCTGTCAATTAGGATTTAAATCGCTTTCATAACTTTCTAATTCTTTATGAAATGAAGTATATTTACTCGTTACCGTATTCATTCTCTACGCTTAACAGCCGGTCTAAGTCTGAAGTATTGACTCTCTCCTCTTAAGCTTTTACTTTATGTCAGAAGCTGTTAATTGTAAGCATGTCGTCGGTTAAAAAATTGATTTCAGCCGTATTTGTACAAGCTTCGAAATTTTGGTTGATTAATGTCTTGATTAAACAATATCTAAATATCAAAATCAGAATGAAACATAAGAAATACTACATTACAGTCTAAGACACAACCTTGTTAAAATCCGGTTAAGGAATAAGAACACATTTATTTTCAAGCATATCCTTCTAATCTTATTTATCAGTTTATCATCCCTTGCAACGGCTATTTTACTTCGAAACAAAGGCCGATATGTACTCAACAAAATCATTCCAGAGAAACATTTCCAAGGAAATATTTTAACATAAATATACTGGCGGTGTACCGCTATTTGTACTTGCGGTACTACATCCCTTCATGGAAAGAGTGCCTCTGATGACGTCACACCGCGTCATTGGGGATTTGAGCTTGGAACACGAAACAAAATTGATTCTGCAGCCTGCATGCATAAGTAAGACTCTAGAAACCTCGAAAGACGGTCGTTCTCTTTCGTTCCCTGCTTGATTTATGCAGAACAAATCTTTCTCTTTTTTCAGACATTACTGGGGTTTCTTTTCGAAAGTTTCTTCGTCTCATCGAGTCATGTGACGTGCTGCCTTTACCTCAAGCGTGCAAAATCAAAGGCGAGGCGAAGTTTATTGCTTATTACTGCCTTGTCTTATATTTTGTGGAAATTTTAATCGCTACTTTGGCCGTGTGTATCTGTGGTAAATTGTCTCCGATTTACGTATTTGCTGTATTAACAACACTCGAATGCATCTTTGTACGATTGTCTCACCAAAACAAACCCACCGGAGCCCAAATGCCTCCACAACATAACAGAATTTACTAAATTACCAGCATCCGCAACCATTAGTAATGAAGGTGAATGTAAAGGTAGTGCGTCGGCGTCCAACCATACCTAAGTTGCATTACGAAGCATTCACAAAGAAAACAATGCTTGACTTGAACAGAAAATGCGGTTGCTCAATTTGAAATGACATAATAGAGTCGTCTAATCGTACCGGTTCTTTTTTATCTTGTCACAATGACGTTTTACCTCATTGATCGTTAATTTTATACAAAATAAGCCCGTGCTTTTTCAGTGACACATTGCATTTGTTTTTCAAACACCATGAAAGATAGTTATGTAATAAATAAGGAGTTTGGTTTGTATAACTGATGTCTCTTAGTCTAGCATGAATGGCTGTTTAACAATAGGTCTACCCTTGAGAAAGATATTAAATTCTTGTAAGCATTAACTCATTTTCGCACAATAGTAAATGAGCATTCATCAAACTTCTATACTGCATGCCATTTAGTGGTTTATTCTTAAATGGTTTGTTGTACTTCTGATAATTCTGGTCTCGCCGAGAGTAAACATTACTTTTGCATTAGTTGTGTGTTATGGCAACAATGAAATAAATACTTATGTTTGCAGTAAATCTCATCGAATCTAACCATGTGTTTTCATAATACATTCTGTTTTCAATCGTTATGGTAGGAAAACTTTCACTTGTAGAAAAAGAGATCATGTTCCGTAGCTCTTGTGTCGACGTGCATTATGTGTTGCAATTTTTTGTCTGCAATCTCGACGTCTTAAATACGTAAGACACGTCCATGAGCAGTACACAGATCAAGTCTAATTGCAAAAAGAGCTTTGAAGCGTAAATGATGCAAACTGCAGATCATTCGAAAGTAATCCAATTAAAATTGATTAAACATCGGTATTATGTAGTCTGTTTACTCTACGGTGCCCTAGCATAAACTCTATAATGGAAACAAAGAGAATGCGTCACATGATTTGTGAACTGGTAAAATATCGGTTAGCCTTCATCGGTTGGAGTCTAGGAAGTAGGCCTATGCCATTTAAAGGTAGAAACGAAAGCTCGTTACACCCTGCCTGATCTCCAAAGCTGTTATGGGTAGTGGCATATATAGAAATTAAGGTATGCACTTTAATATGAACCCATAGTAAAAATTCTGCTCGTAAAGTAACTTTACGACAGTAGCCGTCTATGGGACATAATTGTGGTAGGATACTAAGATCAGCAAAGCCTAACATGGAATGTTAGTGTCTCGTAATTACGTGATGGGCTTTACGAAGAGCTATACTTCGGCTTTAAATATCTGAACAGGTTGATAGGTTTTCCGGTGTTCACTGGACTGCATTCTCTCTGAAGATGTTGTACTTTAAATGTTACTCTTTACATCATTACTTATACTAAATTCTGTGAAAGACCGTTGTTTGCTCAACCTGCAAATGCATTATGATATATACATTATTTAAACACAAACTACGTTGTGTGACTCACGGAGCATTACTTATTATATATGAAATGTACGTTTGCTTCCTTCACAAACTTCCTGTCGGAAGGTATTAATGTCACGTGCCCAATAAGTCATTGATATATATTATATATTTGCTATCAAACCTAGGGGTAAACCTTGGGTTATAATGGTGACGTGCGTGTAGGAAATTTTAATTTTACTCTTTGCAGGCTTAAAGATATAATTTGCTGTAGCTACAGAAACTTCGCAAATGAAGTATTGGTGAAGCCAAATGTTAATCGCAAAGGACGGGAAAACGGAAAATGAATTCAACGAAAGCATGGGGCTAATTAAATATGAAACAATAATGATGCGCTTAGTTTATCGTAGCATTTTCTTCCGTGGACGTGATGGAAATGCTTTCTATTGAGAAAACAGTTAGCATGGTGTTCTCCGCCTTAGGTAATTATTATGGGAACTCGTTGTATTTGTTGAGAGGGTATGACAGTTACAGTGGGTAAACTCAGGGAGTTGTTAGGACATCTTTGTATATTCCAGAAATTTTATTTTTACCAGATGAAATTTATTTTGACACATTAAGATAGAAACAGATATGATTTTTTGAATAAAGTAGGGCATGTTTGTCTTACTTGTCAAAGTAAAATCCACCTCCACTGTTTGATACAAAACATGAGAATTATTGATCAGGCAAAATAATCAAAAATACACAGCGATAATGTAACAAACCTATTCGTTTATAGACAACATTTTTCATTGCCTGACAAATAAAATTTCACTCCCCTTCCTTCGTCTTCTCTTCTTCAGTATTGTCATGTGGACCATATCGTAAGGATAGCATAAATTAAATATATTTATATGTTTTCAGTTGAGTGTGATTCAAAATAAGAATGTTATATTTAACGAGTGATTGTTCCCAGTCCTACAGGAAATTTAAAGCACGCTTTCGAATAAATACAATCTATATTTCACACTCTTTTAGCACTGATTAACAAGCCTGCAGTTCCAGTTTAGATAAAATTCAGTTTTCTTTAAATAAATGACATTTTGTAATCAGCGACAGAATTAATCAAGGTTCGTCTACTTCGAGGTCTTAACGCAAGGTTTTCTGAAGGAATTTCACCTTAACAGCAGTATAAATTGTGTAGAATTGTTATTATGCAAATAATGGGTTTGTCCTCCTAGACTGGCTTATACATATTCATGAGGCAGGCGATGAACTCTACAATGCTATGGAATATTTGTAATATCCATAACCTTATCTTACATTTATTATCTTTATAGTTCCAACTTAAACGATGCGTTAGGCTACATGTTGGATTGTATCCCATAAGCGTCTTTCGTTTCCGCATAAATTCGCGAACATATTTTGTATTTTTGTGCGATTCAGGGACTTGTTACTTTATTTCACCCAAAGGAATGAAAATCAACACAGATTTCTTCTCGTTTGTCGAAATGATTACCGTACACGACAAAGGTATACTGAGCGCCCGAAACCAAATGAGTTTTCACTGCGTTCATGAAATATTATCATGTGTACCCTAACTTTCACATGATGAGAAGTAAAAGTAGAAACTTAAAAAATGAAATTTGTTTTCACAAAAATAAAGAGCAGATTTTATTTTGATGACGTCTTCTGCATTATGCAATTTCTAGCAATCAAATAAGCTGATAAGCGCTGTCGGTTGAGTATAGGTATAGTGTCTTCATTTATTGGCAACTGATTAATTATTATTGTAAATGGACTGGTCAGATTCGGCTTTCTGCTTTCAGACACTAGTCCAAACTATTCCCGCGTATTTTAACCAAGTTACACTGACGAATTATAAATACACTGACCAGTAACTTCGCCTGCGCATCATCATGCCTTTAGTAATGTAGGCAGGCAATACATTAAAAGTGTGCCACTTCATGACGTAAAACATACTACAATGTCTTGTACAAACATTACATTGAAAGTAAATCTGTGTTTGAAGATAAATAAATCTTACCTTAAATGGAATTATTTTTTGAGATGGCGTAAACACACTATCTGACTCTAGCGAGTCTTCTCCACATCATACAATATCAACTGTTCCAAGGAAAACAATCATAATCGGATCCAAAGGAAAAACAAATCCCCAAAATGACGCAGGTAATCCGAATATATTCCAAGATCTTTGGGCGAGATGATGTTGAAAAATAAAATAAAATCGGAAGACGTAGAAATAAGACACGAAAATTTTAATCAAGAACTGAATAAAAGCAGAAATGAAGGCAAGAAAATTTATTCGGCAAAACGTTAAAAATAAACTTTTTCACTAAACTACAAGAGGAGAAGGACAATGATAATCTCAGCACTATCAATTGCAATATGAAGATTGAGAAAGTGAGCGATTCAATGCCACGGAGTAAAATTGAATCAAGATCCTAAGCTAATCTTGTTTTGCCACATTTCGATTAAAATACCCAGTCTTTACATCGTGTCCGTGTACTCCGTGCAACGTGTATACACAGTTCCCAGAATGTAATGAACCATCCGTGGAATCGACGAATCCTTCGAAATGAAAATTAAACTTCTCAGTCAAACCTATACACAGAAAGTCTCATCACGATAAAAGGCATTGCCGGTTCATTTATAAATATACACGATTTATGCCCGTGAATTGAACATTATCCACGAGGAATCAAACTGTGTATCTAGCGGCGTTTGTCTTACTACACACTTTCAGCAAGGAATTAGCGAATCGTACCTTTTGCGGCGAAATGCGCGAGCTGCAAGGAGAGCTGGGCGAGCATGCTTCAAGAGACACACCAGACCACGTGAGCACACAACTTAGGTTCACGAGGATAAGTTACGAGAAACTGAGGGCGCGGAAGACATGCATAATCAGATTGAAGCTGCTAGATACAGCTACCGTCAGCAGAAGGTAGATAGAACAGCGATAGAGAAAGAGAACAAAAATATCAACAGAGGAAAAATTCTCCTGTTCCCCTTTTCGTTTTGGGGGATGATGTTAACGTAGAGTCTTATTTCGCTTAAAATCGAGTTGTTTTCACTGTAGTTTCCGTACAAGAGAGAAGCGAGAAACATACATTACCCTAGTAAATGGTCGATTCTCAATTTCGTCTCATAATGTGCAAACGAGAGTGTTTCCTTGAAGACAACTATAGGTGACGAATGAAAGGCAAATCTATTCATGTTCATTACAGACTACTCGTCTTATCAACATTAAGTGAAGGATACAATGTGAAGAAATGGAACCAAGATTTTCTTAATAATAAGTAAGCTGAATAGACCTATAAGTGGGGTAGTCTTATTACGTATTGATGAAATTTATAGTTTTCTTTACAGAGATGACAAAGTCAATCAAAAGTAAATTGCTTCCCATTTCCATAGAGTGAATATTTTGATGACATCTCTCACACATTAATAAGTCCTTCCCATTTCTTTACACATCCCCTTGGTTCATGATGACTCGCCGCGGACATAGGAGCATTTTAAACGTATTGTGAACGTAGCATCAGGGCTGTATCCGAGTCCGAGTCTACCTGACCCAAATCCTAGCCGAATCCGATCCCATTGACCCCAATTCCGGGCCAATTTCGAGTCGGGTACTTTCGTGTCCCAGTCAACTACGATCCCAGTAATTCTTATTCCGGACTAATGCAAGAGAACTAGTGATATAGAATTGAACGTTGTTACACATTATGCATGAGACCCGTCAAAAAATAACAAAAATGTGACCGGATAAAATAGGTTTAGGGCCCCTACAGCAAAGTTATTTTGATTTTCAAACCATTCAGGGCCGTAGCCTGCTGGTCAGGAGGCTACTTGCCCTTCGGATTTCCAAACCGTAAATGAAAGTTGACTTACTTGAGAAAAAATACAGACATACTGAAAATTCCACTGTCCAAATTATGATTTCAAGGCTCCCAAAATCTGGAAAATCGCCTTTAAGGGTTTTCCCCCAAAAATTTTCCCCGGGAGATCCCCGGATCCCCGCCACGGACACGTTCTTGTTTGGGTTTCTCTGACTGAAAATAAACCACCTTCTTCCCTAAAAGAAACACCGCTGAAATACACCATATATATATATATATATACACTAGCTGGCTAAAGATCAAATATCCAATGATTATCTCTAATTATAAGCTAAACTCAATGAGCTTATACTTTTAATTTAAAGGACGTAAGAAGTCTCCACAAACTTACTGTGCACAACAGCTGAGTCTCACAAATATCCCCTTATTTCACTTGATATATCTTTCATGATATGTTACAACACAAATATTGCATACTCAAGGTAAAACCAAGGAGTAGGTCCATACTTAACTTTCTCAACTCATGCAGTTAGAAACACATTGTAACATGACTCTCAAGAGCCATTCAATAGGATGCCCTGGTACAATAATTTAAATTAGGGTAACTGCATTTCCCCTTTATATCAAATGTAACTTTCTTTCTTTCTTGAAATCTAAATTTTTTCTAAGCATGAACTTTAAAAGTAAAGTGAAAAGAGTGCCTAGATGCAACTTTTAAGGTCCAAAATGTGTCATTTCCCCCCCCCCCATTTTCTTGCAAGGCCTACTCTATGGCTACGCACCAACTGATGGTGGCTCCCCCATTGTCGTGCTAAGCCTGAGATCGCTAGAGGGAAGCCTGCACCGGGTACCAGCCTTGAAGGGGTGCCATGCACGCCGCAGCCGAAGAATTCAATTCAGTACAAATGGTTAAAAGTTTAGATCATTTTATGAGTCCAAAGCTTCACCACATGTAACACCATTTTGGACCTAGGAAAACTTAGAACAAGAAAAATTTCTCAAAGATTAGAGGTGTAATCCCTCCCCTTAGGCAATATCCCCTTCAAGTTCACCCTAACAGGATAGAAAAAAATCACTAAATAATGAGGATTCCTAAACATATAGTCAATTAAACGCTTTACGAAGTTTTAGAAAGATAGCACCATTTTGCAACCAAGCCACCTCACACAGACAAAACTTTCCCAAATAGTATAGGATGTCATCCCCTTCTCTTGCACCTCTTGCCTTCCGCGCAGCCACAAAATGTGAAGAATGTCACAAAATGATAAATATTTATGACACTATAATTAGTTCAAAGCTTTGCCAACGATAGTACAATTTTGAATCTAAGCCAGGCCTTACATGTCTCCTTACCCTCAGCACCCCTCACTTCTCAATGGTACCCAGAACATGTGAAAAAGGAAAGGTCCGCCTGGGTTTTAATTATCTATAGGCATACCACTTGGTGCTCCTCTTAGATAGTGTCATAAACTGCCCCTAGATATTTCGCCCAGGCTACGGCCCTACCGTTTAATAGTATTTCCTTACATGTAAATTCCCATTTTAAGTGAATGCATTGACTTCCTGACCTTGGAAACCTATTTTCCCCAAACAAAACGTATTAATCATATGCCCAACACTTTACTAGAGATATGGTAGTTTATGTTACCTGGGATTTGTTCCAGTCCTTGGAGGCATAGATGTGCTACCTCGAACAAAGGTAGAACTTCCATGTCGGAGGTCATAGTGGATTTACACATGCAAAAATTTTATCATGACTTAAAAGCCACTGGATAGTAGCTTAATATTTGTTTACATCGAAATAACCAAACTTCGGAGAGGGAGTCTAGCATGACAAGATGATCCCACAGAACTGACGGTCACGGGAAAGTATAGTAACGAATTGCAAGATATGTCCTTCACTGATACTTTATTTTATGGGCTTCTCAAGGTTGACTGGTACTGGGTATAATATGACACAGGGGTTTCTTCAAAGGGACATATTTTTCAATAATAATAGACTCCCAAATCACTGGATAATATTTCTCTACATTTAAATTGCCAAGTTCGGGGAGAACTGAAAATTAGGAAAAGGCAATCTCTGGAGATTGCATTTTAGGTAATATGCCGGTCATTTTGGATTTCTGGAAGCCATGTTGGATTGTGGGAAAATTGTAGGTTTTTCCAAAAACTAATTTTAAAGAAAATGGATTATAGTAGCTGAATCCAATGGGAAACCCAAAATGGAAATTGTGGTCGTCTTTTCTTCTCTCAAACCTGCTTGTCTACTGGACCAAATGATAAAGTCTACGTCCACTGAGGAGGAACAAAACGGTTAGTTTATTAGCTCGACGCAATATAATACTGGAAACCACGTTGGGTGAGGGATGGGTGATATTTTGGAGTAATGCTTATAATTTTTTCTTATTATGCCACCAAAAGTATGATTTCAGTGAATAGCACAAATGACTAACTGTGAGTCTGTGCATATGCCCGTCAAACACTTTGTCGCTTGTAATCTTAACAGCTGGTTGTGATACAAGAATAAACAAAGAAAAAAAGACAAGAAGGAAGAAGATGCAACAAAGAAAAAAAAGACAAGAAGGAAGAAGATACGAAAAAGAAAATCCTTTTGTATGAGTACGTTGCTAAGGGAGGGGTGGGGAAATGCTAATTTACTAATGGCAATTTCCCTTACCTCTCACCTTTGTATTGTTAAACTTAAAATAGAAAAGAGAAAAAAAAGACAACACAGCCACTTCAATGAGCACTTTAATACAAAGCCATTTTGAAAGGACCATTTCTTCCTACGACAACTCGGTCAGCCCTTCCATCCTCATACAAAATTTGAATAAATCTCTGCTAAGGGATCTGTATTCGTTCTCTCTCATAGAACAATTACAATCAATTGCCAAGTTTACAGTCGAAAGGTGCTAACTTCCATCTGGTCGTTAAAAAAGCAAATCCGACACATATATCTAGAGTGCCTGCAGATTCGTTTTACTGTTTTGATCAATCCATACCGTTGGTTTGCTACCTCTTCTTGTAAAAAGTATTCCCAACGACGCACATGTAAAGCTTTGCTTACATACGTCGATGAGAATTCCAACGTCACGGCGATTTAAGAGTGCATGTATTCTTGCTTGCCCGTATGTGTATGCTTTTCCTCGATTTCCTTCTGTGCAGTCGGGCTGTCACTGTCGCGTAAATTAACGAAAGTAACGGCTCATGTCATCAACACCTGCCCGCTTTATTTCTGGCGCGCGAGATCGATCCTTGCCTTCCTATACATACATTACATACAGGCCTAGGTGAGTAATACCACATGCCATTTGGACGGGACATAGACTGATGCGCGACTCTGCGTTTTGGCTTCGGTGTCAGCAATCTGTAGTAAATTCTGCTATGGAAGGACTTGTGCTGTTTGGTTTTAGTCAAGTGGAAAGAATGGCCCGATCGCGCGACCTTTAATGTTGTAACAGTATCGTGATAAAACCACTGTTGGTATAGATTATTATAATCGACCAACTTTAAACTCGGCAGGGTTATTTATTGAAAGGCTCACTCACCTAGCCCTAAGTGTAGTACTCTATATAAAAAAAATGGTACTCGATATAGAAATAGTTCATGTAGGGCCTAAATAGCGGCATCATTCGTTTTTCTGTTTGTTGGACATTTCGTTGATCACAATTGTGCCTAAGATCCAGTTATACACGTATACCGTTAACACACTTTCTGCGCATGGGTTGTGACCTGCAGCATGGAAATCGGAAACAAGCTGACGTCACACGAAAAACCTATATAGAACACACATAACTGTTACAATTTTCACTCATGGTATCACATTTTTCGTTAGGATCAGTCATGCTTGCATACTAGTGTTTAGTATTCTTTTTAGAGCCTTTCTTCGCAAACATTAAAAGGCGGCAAAACACAGGAACGATAAATTCAAAGAAGTGGCGACAGAATTTGCCCGATGGGGTGGTGTAGCAGTCCAAAGCAAGACAAAGGCGGTGGGTTGAAAAATGGTTAGCAAACGAAAAAATTCTGGGTCACTCGAAGCGTGCCGAAAATTATGAGTTTTCTGTGGCAGAAAATTTGAAACTTTTGGGCAATACAAACTTTTTCAGTATGAAATCACGTGACTTCTTTCAGAGCAAAACCAAGAAATGCGTCGGAGCGACTGGTCATTGTAGCGGACTTTGTACTTTATCGTATCCATTCGGACTCTTCAACGAAATTGGAACAAATCCCCCCCCCCGGAAATGGCGAACCTTTCTCGGCGGGGGTCATGCCCCTGCCCTCAACTAGCGCTACCCCTGTAAATTCGCATCATTTTCATTTTTCGGGATACTAAGGTGAAACAAAGGGTCGTGTGTTTTGCCGTGGGTCCATTTTATATCAGTAATAGCCATGACTACCAGTCTTCACTTTTCGAAAGGAAAATGACTCGCACAAAGGCCATTGACACTAGGGTAAAACCTCACGTTTTTTATTCCTTACCGAAGACAAAAGGAATCTGTACAATTACGCTGGCGATTGTGTGTGTATCTGCTTGTTGTGTGTATGTATAAGTGTTTGTGATGCCTGGCTTGTAAACACGGTATCTTTAGATGAGGGATACTTCTCATACTTGGATTATAGAATTATCATATTACGAGAAAGATCCTTTTTATTTTTGGTGGAGATCGAAAACAAAGGGTCGTGTGTTTTGCCGTGGGTCCATTTTATATCAGTAATAGCCATGACTACCAGTCTTCACTTTTCGAAAGGAAAATGACTCGCACAAAGGCCATTGACACTAGGGTAAAACCTCACGTTTTTTATTCCTTACCGAAGACAAAAGGAATCTGTACAATTACGCTGGCGATTGTGTGTGTATCTGCTTGTTGTGTGTATGTATAAGTGTTTGTGATGCCTGGCTTGTAAACACGGTATCTTTAGATGAGGGATACTTCTCATACTTGGATTATAGAATTATCATATTACGAGAAAGATCCTTTTTATTTTTGGTGGAGATCGAAGGTCACGTGAGGTCACCAGGGGTCAAAAAACGAAAACCTTGTAAACACGATATCTCTAGGCAGGAAGCATGAATGTTTTCCATACTTGAGATGCGGAGATATGGATATGTTACTGTCAGAAAATGAGCCCTATTCTTTGGAAAAAGGCCAAATGTTATCTGAGGTCACCGGGGGTAAAGGTACGAAATTCTTAAAAACTGCTTGTTAACACGACATCTCAAGATAGCAGTGATGGACAATCTTCATACTTGGTATATAACTTTATCATATTGAGAAGAAAGCCCCTATTGTTCTCAGTGGAGGCCAAAGGTCATTTGAGATCATCAGAGGTAAAAATCCTAAAACCTTTCAAAAGTACGATATATCAATTGACAGGAATGATGGATCCTTTTCGATTTATAGATGTGTTGCTTTAAGAGAGAGGGACCCTATGGGTAGGTCGAAGGCCATGTGGGATCATCAGAAGTGAAACCTGGAAAACCTCGTAAGCTAAATAGACAGTGGCGGTACCTCCAAATTGTGTCCCGCGTTTCGTGACCAACGAAGTTAAAGTTAATACTGAATTTTCTATCATTGTAAAGATAATGTTATAGAGAACATTTATTTTTCACAAGCATAACTGCTACAGTAATAATTCAAATTTCATTTCTATAATTATTAACACGTGTAAAAGATACTATGCGTTCAGCATGATTAGAAATACTTTACTTCGTAGCGAATTCCTGAGTTGATTGGTGTGGATTGGTGCTCGGTTTCTCACACAGACTGCCCGGGTGCGAATCCCTTCTAAGATGTGTTCTTTTGTTTTCGTTTTTGGTTATTCAATTTTTGGTGGCATTAAAGGACATGTGAGGTCAGCACGGGTCAAACTGTGAAAACATTGTAAAAAAAGGATACAGTCAAGAAGTATCAAATTGAGGGATGAACCCCATTGTAACAAAGTACCCCCTTTTGACAAGGGATCACTAAGCCTTTGGGCAGTGGCGTAGCCAGACTTTTCAATCGGGGGCAGAGGGGCCGGAGGGTATGACTGGTGGGGCCAGGATTCGCACAACAGGCTGAGCCCGAATTTTCGATGACCTTTTTTTTTGCTCTTTTGCATTCCAGTTCTTGTAGACCCAACCCCCGTGGGCATACTTGTATCATCCCAAGTGTGGAGGACCTTTTTTTTCTTTGCTTTTTTGCATTTCAGTTCTTGGAGACCGAACTCCCGTGGGCATACTTGTAGTATCCCAAATTTGGAGGACTTTTTTTTTCCTTTTTTCCAAAACAGAAATATTTTTCTCTCGGTCTGCAATTTCATTTGGGGGACAAGTGGGGGCTCCCGCCCCCTGCCCCCCGCTGGCTACGCCACTGCCTTTGGGCTTTCTGGTTGTAGTTGGCAACAATTTGACTGAATTTAAAGCTAGGTTAGCACGGAAAAGAGTAGTATAGTTTTATATACGACATAATAAGTCGTTAGGCAAATTTGCTTGTTCAGTAAAGTGGACTGTAGGACAGTGACTGTCGTTTTCAACTTTATTGCCACAATAGTTGTGAAAAGACAAAAATTAACTTACATTTCAGAAAATTTGAGGTTTAACTTTGAATTCATAACATTCCCATAAAATTGCGGTGCCAATGTTGCAGTTTGTATGCTTTTCACTTCAAGTTACCCCTCTCCCAGGTGATGCCCTTATAACGTCATTCGCTATTTGCATTTCTATAAATACGACAAGTCCCTTTCCGTCTTAAACGTTACCTTTCAAACAGATAACACACTGACTCGACCCTCGTTTTTTGATATCCATTTCGGAAGTGTCAGTTCCCTGTCGGTCGGCTTAGTTTGGATTCTGTATCGTTTCTTTTATTCGCATACCGTTTGATCTATGGGGAAAAGTTCCAAAACGTAAGCGAGTGACCTTTGACTTTACTTCGACCTTTCCACTAAAATATCAAATTTGTTTGTCAGGTTAGTAACTACACCTTCGGTAAGGCTTAGCCGTCATCCACCTCATGTTTAATTCATAAACCAACACGCGGTGTCTTATTTATAGATCAACATACAGAAATGAGAAATCCCGGCAAGATTATGATATTTCTTTAGTGACAACAATTTCTTGTCTGCGCATAAAATGTCTCTGTGTCAGTTGCGTCATGAAAAGTTCCCAAGACAAGTCCATGATGGTCCCTAAGCCTCAGGGTTGCAAGGGTAACTGTAATATCTATCTGCTTCTGCTAGAATATTCACCACGGTAACTGAAGAACTTCGTCGGCTTGTGTGACGTCACATCCATCCGTCAAGATCGGGTTTAAGGCAGATAAATGCAAATAGAGGGAACAGAACACAAGGATGTGTTTAAATGTCAAATGGTAACTTACAGACTTAAGGACTTTAAGGAAACACTACTCGAAACACCATAGGGAGGCAAAAGGAAAGAAAAGTACTAAAATTGTATTTTTACACAGCCTGAAATTTTGTAACCGTCTTCTGAACATTCCGCAAACTGAAACTTGTTTTAATCACGTGCATTTCACTATGGAAGCTTACAAAACACATCGTTAAATAAGGCGCTTTTTGAGAACGGGGAGTAAAAATTGCCTCTAGGATTTACCCGTATTTTGTTTGAACAAAGGCACAAGACATTTTTTTTTAAAAAGAGGCTACACTCTAAAAACATCCTGTTCAGATTTGAACCAAATCCGTTCAAATGGGCACTGAACCAGAATATGGTCAAATATTTGACTAGATTCGGTTCAGTTTGAACAGAAAATGGTTAGTTTTAAACCAAAACTAGACAAATATTTGGGCCTTTTTCGGTTAAGTGACCATTTGATCCGTTTTCGGTTCAATTTGAATCGGACGCTTTTAGATTGTACTTTTAAACTCAGTTACAATGTGTAGTTTGCTGTGTAAGTTGGTCGTAACATTAGCAGCATCAGCTTACTAAAAGGATATAATGACAATTTCCCCAGGGCGGCTGGTTGGCTGCTATAATTAAATTATTGAATTATTAAAACGGCAACGGATATTACATAATTATTCTAATTTATGTTATCAACATCTAAGGCTTAAAGTCAGTAAGAATATTGCATCAGACATGACACACACATGTTTTTACATCACGTTCTTGTTAAGTTGTGGAAAATGCTATCGTAAGTGTCACTATACAAACAAGTTGGTCTACTATAGATTCGCTTGAGGTAATCGAGTTCGGTAGTCCCGTCCCCTCGAACCTCGTAAAGAGATTTCTAATTGAAGGTTAATATTCATTATTCATACGAATCTTCAATAAAATGCATTGAGGAATGCAACAAAGTTTTCATGTTCGGAAAATAAGCAAGCAATTGGGGATCGCTATATTAATGCAACATTTTATGGTATGTTGACTTTTTCCTTTATTTTACATTTCAATAATTAAAATTTTTAGCCCTTCTCAAAAAATGAGCAGTTTGCAAGACCTTTATCACCCACGTTATACGCCTACGTTATTTTGCCTTCCTTGTTTTGAGTTTGTGGTCACTTTCAGAAAGGGGATTTGAAGTGCGAAAGTGGGGGAAACCTGGAGGCGATGTCTCAATGAAAGAAAAATCCCCTTCTACTTTGAGAGGTTTTTGAAATTTATGAAGCCCTTGAGATAGTACGGTGCAATATCTAAAGGCTAATCCCAAGTAATTGTGCTTTAGAAAATCCAATCATGTTACTCCTTCATAGTGTTGAAGGACTTATTAAGGGGCATAAATTGTAACAGGTGGTCATTTCTCAAAGTCAAGGTCTGAGAAAAAGTGAAGGGGAAGTTCCCCTCTCCCTTGTAAGTTGGTCTCTGGTGACACAGATCCTCTAAAAAACCGAACCGAAGTTGGGTCTTCATTGTCTCGGCAAACAATTTATCTTACAAAATGTGTGATGCGGCATCACACCGTTAAAACGCGATTTTCCATACGACATTGTGTAAAAAATTGCAACTAGGTAATCATCTTTCACTTTGTGAATGCATTTTTTAGTACTAGTTTATGGTGATTTCTTACTTCTTGTGACAGCCTAACAGTAGCTATTGTCATTATGTTTCCTTTCTTGTCGACTGAGGGCAATGCAGGAATGATAAAGTGCGGAGCACGAACTTCATAGCTACTACAGTTTACAGTTTTCCATAATTTTGTGTGGTTTACAGTCGGTCTTATATGTGTCTGTATTATAGGGAGGGTGACAGTGTCACAGAGAGTTGGGAACACTAACTTAAGGGGGTTCAGTGAGGTGTGACGATTTTAAGGTTCACTGAACCCTATACCTATAATGTTCCCAACTCTCTGTGACACCGTCGTAATGGAAAAGACGCCACCCAGCTGCCCAGATTTTAATACTTCTGACGCAAAATGTCTGCTGGGGATGTAGCCATGTCTCAAGGAAAGTAACTGCATCTAGACAATGAAAACATTGTTTGAATGATTTTTAACCTTTTGTGCCATTATAATATGTCGAGGATGAATTGTTTTAATTGTCCATACATTATGAAAGCCTTCTATGCCGTGTAGTTTCGTACAGATTATCAAGAATTCTTCCGACCATCGTGACCTCACCACATGTTTACTTACCAAACCGTCTTTTTCTTTAAAAAAATGGAAAGAAAAAACGTGACGCAAAACAGTATCTGTTATGCAGGCAGAATTCATTCTTAAGTATTAGTGCACATTCAGATGTTTTTCTATTATAACATTTATACATGGAAGGTAATACTGGTCGTATCCCCTGCCGTTTTAATAATGTAAGTCAATGCCCAGCGAGAGCCTCTTCAAGATACGAGAGAAGAATATTTCTCCTCCGAGGAGGTTTCTTCGCAATGTTCTTATCACTAAACCCCTGAGCGAACTCCGCTCTTCATTTGCAATATTTTGTCTTGGAGGGTTCCGCCTGTGTGAGCTCTGCAGCAGGTTACGTGTTGAATATAACAAGCGATCTCTCAGTCCTCAAAATCTGTTGCCTCGCTAGGAGAGAAGAGAGGCTGTTTGCAATCAGCTTTTTTCGTGACTTGAATTCAATCCTCATCCTCTACCCAGGCTCTCGGAAGTATGTAATATGTCCGTTGTAGCATTCCTATAATCCCTGCTGAGTTATGCACTTACTGCTCGAAGCTTTTATTAAATGTTAATGTTATGTTGTCTCATTAAAGAAGAAATCATGTTCAACACAGCAAGTTATTGATTAATGAAATATTTAATATGGATTTTGTTATAATCAGTCTTTCGATGATTCAAGAGATAACATGCAACAAACAAGAAAAGACATTTCTAAAAGAAGTGAAGTAATTATGACGTCACTAATCATTCTGTACATTATAAATGCATCTAAAACCGTTGTTATCATTTCATTGTGTTGATAGGAGCTATTATTTATCAGTAACATGGGGATTTGGGGGAGTAGGGCTCGTCTGATAGGTGAGAAATCTATGTGTCTTGTCCATGTGTGAGATTGCTTCTTTTAAAGGGAGACGGCAGTCCCCACCCCCAAGTTTATTTTCAAAAATTTGCTAAATCTTACAGATCCCCTCTTATTTCTCTCACAAGTATTTTCATAATGTTCCTGAGTAAAATCATTGAATATTGAGGGTAAATGAATGAGTTATTCTGCATAAATTTGGGAAATAAGTTACAAAAATATTGTCATATATGATTGATTGGAGCCATTCCTGAACTAGTGTACCAGGGTACACTTCAAATTGGGGGACTGCAATTTCCCATTTAGTACCTTTATAATACATCAAATTGGCAGTAAAACACGCTGTTCTTCTAAATACTATATGTGCTGTTTTTAAGCTTTCGTGAACAGTAACTTGTAGAAATTTGCATTAGCCATATTTTTCCTATCATAGTGCAGGGACCGGGGAGACGGGGAGGGGCTACGGGGGCACTTGCCCCCGCACTTTTCCTGGCGTGGGCATGTTGGGCAGCCTTAAAAAGGCTTTTATTTTCTTGAACATATTGGGCCGCTTCGTTGATTAGCCCCCACTTCAAAAGTGGCTCCGGGGTCCATATAGTGTAAAGTAAGTTGTTAGCTATATGACAGATTAATGGTTTTCTGTATGGCTGAAAAAGAGAATCAAATTTCGGGTGACTAATCCCTCTCGTATAGAGGTTCTTGCTGTGACTTCATCCCGTTCCGACTGCCATGCTGGTCACCACAGCTCATGAAAGGAAAGTTTGTGAACGATTATGGCTGGACGTGTTGGACATAAATCGCTTTGGAATCAGTGCGAATTAATATGTCCACCACGCCCATCCTGAATAAGTGACACATACATGCACAACAGGACCCTACGTGCAATAAACATGCGATGGCCAAAATGTGCTATGTGCCGAAAGAAGTATGAGGGATTGGTGTTGGTAAAGAACCAGTTCTTTAGGTAAGGACCTTCAAATACGTCATCAGTATTGTTTACATGTGCACAAAGAGTTAGAACGCCAAGGGTGCCATGGGTACTGTAGGCGACTTGTCCGCCTTTGAGTTATCATTTTTGAGGGGGGTTGCCAGGCGCACAATACACTTTCCTTAGTGGAATTTTGAATTTTTCCATCTTGAGGGAAATTTCTCACCGTATAAGAGTCCAGGCTACTTTCTGACGGTAGTACATGGCTGCTAGCACTATATATA